>PVKA01003427.1:0-110021 GCA_004027165.1 Ctenomys sociabilis
AAAAAAAAAAAAAAAAAAAAAAAAAAAAAAAAAAAAAAAAAAAAAAAAAAAAAAAAACAAGAATAAGGTTCTGTGTTTTAGTTAGAAAGAAAACAAGGGCTGGGGGTAGATAACTCAGTGGCATAAGCTCCTGCCTCATAAGTACAAGGTCCTAAATTTAATCCCTGGAACTGCAAAAAAAAGAGAAAGGAAAGAAAGAAAGAAAGAAAGAAAGAAAGAAAGAAAGAAAGAAAGAAAGAAAGAAAGAAAGAAAGAAAGAAAAAATATATAATGACATATAAATCACAGAATTTCTTTGACATTTAGGTACTTGTGTGTTTTGTGTCCTAAAAGCTAGAATATTATGCACTTCTTAGAAGCCTCGTCAAAGGGTCTGCCCCCCCACATGTAATCTCCCTTCTTAGGACATACATAGGAAACGGGCTTATAAATTACATGTCCATAATTATAAGAGAGGTTCTATTTTAGGGGGGGAAAGACTGCTACCATGAAATGTTTATGGAGAAGTTCTTCCCTATAAATTGTTTCCTGGTGTGTTTATAAGGAAGAAATATAAAGATTATTTGCACACAACCACATTTATTGCTTTTTGTTATAAGAAATTAGCATCCTTTACAATATATATGCATTAATCGAGAGTTGTATGCATTCAGCAGCCAGCCACCAAATTCTCTCACAGCCAGAGTTACTCAGGCATGCTTCTAATGATAAATCATAGAGGCTGCGACACATTCAGAGCTTGAGGAAAAACATGTTCCCATGGGTGCCAACTGCACAGGTGCCCCCCGCCCAAGGGACCATCTGTAGATGAGGGGTTCAGTCACCATACTCTGTGCTTCCTGAATTATTAGGGAGACAGGCCTCAGGACCAGACTGCCTTGGTTCAGAGCCTAACGATGGCCTTTCTCTGCTATGTATCACTTGGCCGAGTACTTAGTATCTTTTCCTAAACTTTTTCATCTTAAAATACGGGAATGGAATAATTCCAACTAGCTGGCTCCCATGTTAGCTTCTCATTGCTATAAAAATACCCACGATAATAAAGTTTTAAGAAGAAATTATTTATTTTGGTTCACAGTTTCAGAGGTCTCAGTTGGTCCATCAACTTTATAGGCGTAAGGTCTCAGTACACCCTGCAAGTCGCACCCCAGTGACCTAAATATCTTCTACTAGGCTCCGCCTCTTCGAGACTCCATTATCTCCCAATTGTACCATGGGCTTGTGACCATGTCTTTAAGAGAAGGCTTGTGCTGAGGAATACGTAATATCCAAAGTATAACATCTGGTGAGAGGATTAAACAAAGTAAATGTAAAGTTATAGCATAAATGAAATAATATAGCATAGCCATTTTCCTTAGCGTCAGAACACCTGACCCTATGAGCAAGAGACATTATGGCTTTGATTGAGTGAGAACCATCAGAGAAAACCTAGGGAATAAAGTAACTAATAGTTGTTACTTGATGCTTGATGCAATTAGATTCTGCCAGTGACATTTGGTCTACTTTATGATGAAGTATTTTTAGTATAACCCCTTTCTCTGTAATAGTTTTGGTACCTGTTCATATGTATAGCATGAAAAGACAGATCTGTATGACCCCAAGTTGAGCTGTGTAGAGGTTATAGTTAGGAGTATAGGGTCCAGTTTCAGACTTTTCTCATTCTTACATGAACCGGATGTGTGACCCTTGCCAACCATTCTATGTCTTGCTTTTCTCATTCCAAGCTCATTAAAAAATAATGTAAACTATCATTAAGAAGGAAGCAATGAGAAAGTTTCTATTTCCATGTATTTGGAGAAAGCTCACTGGGGGAAAAAAGAAATCTCTACAGTGCTTACAGAAAGGAGGTGCACAGTGTAGTGGACTCCATGGAGACAAAGTAGAAACAGAAGAATTCACAAGGTGAGGAAAGGATAGTGAATGAAATTAAAAGGTAAGTAGGTTTACTTATGTGGAACAAGAGAACAGATCATAGGGATAGAAAAATAATTACATGATGTGCGGCATTGCAAGAATTCCGTTAAAACTACATTAGCTATAATGTGAACTGCTCTAATATAATTAACAGTGACACTAGCTGTTCTAATGGAAGTTCTGAAATATTAGTGAAATATTAACAACTCATATCACAGCCTACAGTTGAGGGATGTCTGGCTGCACTGCTGTATTCAAAATGGTATGAAAGATCCTGCTACATTGTAGGTCTACTGTCTCCATACTTCTGGTGCCATGGACTCCTGGCAGGGACTTCTGCTTCAACCAATAGGAAAAGAAGATAACACAGAATTTTAGAGATGGAGAATTTTATAGGACAAGCCTGGAAGTACTGCTTATTGGTTCCCTTTCCACTAGATAGTGTTCAATTTCATAGCTATATTCATGTCTGTTTGCTTGCCTAAGAGAAAGTAATGTAGGTGTTGAAATATATCTTTATGCAAAATACCTGTACTCTTTATTAAAAAGTACAAACCAAAACAAATCCATAATCTAACTGGGAACAAGAGAAAACTGAATTGCATTTGAAGATTAAGGGACAGTTGGACTGACTCTATCTTATAATTACAGAATAAAGATGTATAGCTTAATTTTTATGCAAATCAAAGTCCTTTTCTTCAGAGAACCCTTCTGTTATGATAGGGAAAATAACTGCCTGAGTTCTTAATCTGTATTAAGATAAATATCTATATCTATATATCTATATCTATGTTACAATCTCATTTACCAGTACTTACTGATGTCAAGTAGTAATCAGTTTTTGCATTTTGAGATTAATAATTTCAATACTGAGAAAAGTCTCTGCTTGTCCAAGATTAAAGAGACACAGTCAAGATTCAAACTTAGCTTCAGTTCCGAAGGCCTCAGACTGTGGTTCCTGCAGCTCCTGGTGACTCCTGGGTCCAGCAGTCCTTGCACAAACCCACTTGGTATGCAGCCTACGTGTCTGGAAATTTTAGTTCACATGATGAGTGTCAGACGTTTTACGTAACAAACATGCTCCAAAGTGCAAAACATGAGACAAAATATCTTGTTATTTCTCAAAACTCTACAGGTTGGAGGCTTCCTCTTTTCCACTTACCATAAGCTGGAGTCATTCATGAGGTGACAATCTATGGATCTGTGCTTGCTGGAAGTTCCACACAGATCTCTCTGATATGTCCCAGTCCCGGCGCTGTCATCTGCCATGTCTGGAGTCTCTCCACACTCTTTTTCTGTGGATTTTCCTTTTCAAGTCCTCCCTGTGTGGCCTCATTTTCAAGGATAATCTAGACTTCTTTACATCATGGTACTACTTGCCAAAAAGCCAAAACTGAGGCCAGACCTGGAACTGGCTCACCACCCCTTCCTTCTCTTGCATTCTATTGGCCAAGGAAGTCACGTGGCTCTCCTAGATTAGAGGAGTGGGAAAAGCAACTGGATTCATTGGTGGGAGGAGTAGTAGAGAACTGGTTCTCAACACAGCACTTTTTGTTTGAGGGCCACTGTTGTCTCAACTAAACTCTTGAAAACAGGATCTGCATCTTCCTGGTGTTGTCATTTGTTCTCCTTGTCCACACAATGACTCTCAGTGATAGCAACTGGGCTGGGGAAATAGCTCGGCACTCTAAGCACCTGCCCTGCAAGTGTAGGGACCTGACTTCAACCCCAAGTACAGTACTGCATGTCCTGCTGGCCCCAAAACCAGCTGTGGTGGTACACGCCTGTAATCCCAGTGCTAGAGAGGCTCAGACAAGAGGATCACTATGAGTCCAAGCTTTGCAGTGAGACCCTGTACCAAATAAGTAAATAAATAAATAAGAAATGTCAGCTGACTGTCAGTTGAAGATATTAACTTTTTTAATTTTTTCCAGAGGAAAAGCAACCTGGAACACCCTTAACACTACACAGCTCCCTTGGGCAACTTAAGTCTGCTGGTGGAATGTGGTAAGTATCTCTTTCCAGCTATTTTCTTCCAAGTGGCGGCAGAAATGCACCTCTATTGTCTTCAAGGGACCTCCCTTTCTATGCCCACTTAACTTCAGATGCTCGTCTCCCTGTGTGAACTAAGACACAGTCTTTCTGTTGGAAATTGTGATATGTGGTGCATTTGAGAGTCCATTTTAAATGACAAATAAATGACAATGTAAAATTTATAACTCCACACAAAGATTCCATGAGAGTAAGTTCTGTCTACTTTTGTCAGATATTTCTTATAAGAAAATTAATTTGCCCTAGTGTCTACATTAAAAATATCTTGGCTCTTACATTATCTATTTTGAAGTACAGATAGTTGTAGGTTGTATGTTAGGCATGATAATCTTGTTTATCTAATATAGTACCAAACTTAATTGTTTCCTACTTTATAAAGTGTTTTTTGGGGGGAGGTTAGGTATGTGCACACATAGAAGCTAATAAATAAGATGAAAAATAAAGAGGATAAAATTGTACAAGCATAAAAGACTGCATAGAAATCAGCAGTTAGGTGATCTTATTTATAAAACACAGGGATGGCTCTTAGGAACATGAAGTAGAGTTGTCAAATTTACACTGCTTTCTTTATAGTATGTACACAGAACTGTACATACACAATTTGCTGTATTAGAACTCACACCTTTTACTTCCACTCAGGCCTGTTTCTTTTAAGACCTCCTTAAGGAGCTAAGAGGGAGTGAACATGAGGAGGGTTGGATCCAAGAGCAAAGGCCTGGGGCATCTTCCTGGGAAAATAAAGGGGGCTCATGTGGGACTTCTCTATATCTTTACTAACTGAGAAAAAGATGGAGCAGTAATTGACACGTGGCTCTTGACATACGTGGACAAGGGAAAAGAGCATAACTAAGCCCCCTCGAGTTTTGTACAAAGGATGGTGATTCCTCTCTCCATGTTATATAACCTCAAGAGTACAGGTGAATACAACCCCCGACCCTGAGTGCCTAACAGGCCCTCATGCGGACTCTATAGTATCCTATTTTTGGCTGGCCTGACTATAGGACTCTATCAACATCTGGCCAAAGAATAGAATTCTCTCACTTCGCAGATACAGCATCAACAATAGACACCACTGACTGTGGAGTTGCTTTGATATATGTTTTGTACATCTCTCCTAATGCCGATAGATTGCCCCAGAGAAAAATGTCACCTCAAATTTCCCCTTTAGCCTCTCAGCTTGTATTTGGGCGTGCATTTAAAAAAATACTGAATTTATTGTTTTGTTCCAAAATAACATCAGCACTTTATTTGATCAAAGAGCAAGATGCTAGAAATACGAATAAACATGCTGTTAGAATAACATTGCACAAGCACCAGAATTAGATTTAGAAAGGACACATTTTTCCCCAGTTTTGCAAGACATTCATATGAAAAGTTGGAAGATTGTCAGTCCTGCAGATGTTCTAAATATCCAGATGTTATATAGAGGAGCTACTTGGCAACAAATGAAACTTTCTTCATCCATTCATCTGTTTCATTCTAGATGCATTTTATAGAAAATTGAGGGAAAATGGAAATTACAAGCACATTTTACGTTTTAAGAGTTAAAGTCAAGCAAATGCAATAATCACATTTTCACGTTTCAGTTTACATCTGCAGTAGTAGATTAAGAGTCTCCAGGATCTTAGTGAGAGAAAAATTGTTCATGATAAATAAAATATCATATTCATTTGGTCTCACTGCACCCTACATTCTTTTCTCATCTTACACCCATTCTGTTTTTTCCTAGTACCGCTAAATAATTTGAATTTTTAATTTGTTTTCTCCTTAGAGTGTCAAGTTTACATCCTCCTCCAGGACTCCCTCCAGCAGCAGGTTCTGTGCTTCACTGCAGCAGGAGGGACTTTTATTGGAGTAAAAGCATTAACAGCCATGAATCTTCCTTAAGTTGGTTTCTAAAAGCTCAACTCTCAAAGAAGATAATGTAGTTACTCTCTGTGAAAAAAAGTTAATTTTTATACTCAAAATTGTACATGGACAAACACAATGAAATTGAGCAGTGCAGGTAGAGATTATGTTATCATGATTATATCAATCAGCTTATGTGGTTTTACATATGCTAACAGAATAATCAAGTCCAAAATCTCCCCTATGTTTTGCATCTACTTTAGGTCCTCTTGCTAGATGCTCAAGGAGTAGTTCTTGTTTACTTACTTATTCCTCCCCAGCTTAAATTTTTTGATTCTTAAACTATTCACCATCAACTTTATGTTTAATTTTCCACAAATACAATATGCCTGAACTAGCATAGATATAAAAATAACTCCAAATGCGTGATTAATCTATACATGCATCAATAAATACCTTCATTTAATTTTTTTTTCATTAGCACAGGTTTGTAGTACATAATTAATACACCCAGTGTGGGAAGTCGCTATGTGTACGCATCTTAATTCTTCATGCATCACCCTTTTGTGCCCTCTCCCCCTCCCAAAATCTTCTTGTGAAAAAGAGTAACAGCAGTGGCCAAGTTAAAATTTAAAACTTTTGCCCAAAATGGCCAATGGCATTTTCACTCATAAATACTTGGACAAATTAAGTCATGGGAAATCTTGTCACTAAGAGGAACCTCACAGGGAGAAGCCCGGGAGGGAGAGGTAGCAAATGTTTTTACCTCAGATTAACTGACTAAGATTCACATTGCTAAATACACACTGATTGTTTGCTTAATTGTCTGGCTGATTTTTGAGATCCTTTAAGTTATCTTTCCTACAGTCCTGATTCAAAGTAGTCAGCTTCTTTTAAATGGTACTCTTTAGCAGTCAGGCTCTTTAGCAATATCTTTAATGTTGATATTAGGTTTTTCCTTTCTGTTGAAACTGTGAACTTCCCAAGTCATTCACTTCTGTCCTTTTCTCCTGATTTTCACTACAGAGCTGACTAAAAGCAACCAGAAGTATCCATGCCACAGCTTGAATATTGGGCTGCCCTGAAATTTCCCTCTGCCAGATCACCTTGTCTGCCATCTTTAAACTGAGCCTCACATAGAGGCTCATAGGTCATGAGCAAAATGTAGACAAACCTTTTGCCAGTGTGTAGTACACATGACGTGTAGTGTGATTGCCAATAGAGTCCTCATTCCCAATGGAAAAATAGTGAGCTTTGATCTCACTGTTCACATTCCTATGAGCAGTTTGGCCTTCTGAGCTCCAACCAGAATGTTTCGTCAATCTCTGGTTATAGAATTCTGAGGCTCCTGCAGCTTGCATCTCCAAACTCTACCTAACTGCTCCTACAAAATGATTCCAAGAGTTCTTAAAACATAGGGTCAGATACAGTCACAACAATGACCCCATCCTGGTACCAATTGCTGTATTAGGAAGTTCTCCTGCTCCTGGGACACAATATCAACCTCCTCCTACCACTTAAGAGTTGATTTTGCCTCTTAGTTTTTAGAAGATTCAGTCTACGGTTGTCTGGCCACACTACAAGAACAACAAGGCAGAAGGGTAGGTGGAGGTGTTCACCCAAGGCAACTAGGAAGCAGAGAGAGAAGGGGGAGTCAGGGGCAAGAACATAGAAGATCATCTCCAAAGATTCAGTCCTCTCCCAAATAGATGAAAGCCTCAGGGAACATTTTAGATCTGGAGCACAGTACACACATCATAGATCTATTTCTTCATTTGGATTTGAAGAAGTTTGTTCATACTTTCCATGGGTTTCTTTCATGAGGAGAATTCCAGGGGGAGTCACTAGAACAAATGATGGCCTTCATTGCACAGTTGGCCCCAAGGGTACGACTACTGCTCATTGTCAATATGTTCTAGATTCTCCTCAAACTCAGCTATCGCCGCTCTAGGTTAAGTGCCTTACCTGGTAATGTTATCCTAATTTTTATTCCTAAGATATTTGGGCCACTGGCATTCATATATTTCTAAGAAAATGTTGCTGTGCATGTTTATTAACCATGACATCAGGGCAAGGGGGTTTCAGGAGACAATCAAATAGGTCACTTGACGTCTTCGTACCTTTGTTCCTCATCCTTTTGCATGCAAGATATTTTGTTTCCTTTCAATGATCAACATAATATATTGTCAGAATGGTTATGTGTTTTCTAGTCTCTGGCTCAGAATCCAAACTACCCTGATAGCAGCCACAGCTAATAGTTCTATCATAGTCTTTCTTTTGCTTCTAAAACTGAGTCCTTTTTTTTTAAAATAATACCTCTAACCATGTAGTGTGAATAGTTGTGAGAAGCACAAATTCCCACGGTGTGTTGTTAGGTGATGTTGGTACATGAGACAAACCCTGCTTCCCCTTCTTGGACCCAGACCCCTGGAGGAACACAGAACCATTGAGAAATCAGGCTTAAAGCACACAGTCCACCTTGAAGGATAGTACTCTGTCTTTACCATGGTTTGTGACCTGAAGTTTCAATTATGACTTTAAAAGGAAGTTTCGGCACCCTCTATGGATGATAGCTTCTGCATGGTGTGTCTGTCAGTGTAGTGGATCTTCTAGTCCTGGGTCTGGTCTTCCAGATAGCATGGCTAGGACTGGTGGATGCCACACTGTCATGAATTTTTTTTTTTTTTTTTTTTTTGCTATGAAATGGTTCCACTGTTGGACACTACACTGTCTACCATCTATGCTCACAGATCAAGGTACTTTGCAAGTGCCCAGATAGCAGAGCTTGCTAAGATTCTATAGCAGCATGGGCAAATACAAGGGCCATGGTAGCTAATTTGCCTGAAGTTACAAGTTGGTCTCAACAAGGAATAGTATTAAAATATGGAGGCAGAAATAGTTATATTGACCTTATAAATGGACCTCCATGCTGAGGGGCCCTGATACCGTGTCATTCACTGTCACCCTGGATATTCTGTTCCTGTACTGCATCCTGGTTTAGGAGTTTCCAGTAACAAACAATAGCTGACATCAATGAGGCAAGTCATTTTGTGGACTTGGTCCCACCATACCTATTCAATGGTAAATGTTTTTTAATGGCCAGTAGAGTGCAATATGAAATCTGCCTGTGCTCTCACTCACCATTTCTCATATTGCTTTCCTCAAATCTTGCATCTAATTTTCTAATTTCTTACCTTCTAAGAAATGTAACAATTGGTCACTGAATCCCAGTCTCCAAATACTCTCACTTCGGGCTCTTCTTCAACATCAAAAGAGAATCAGACACACTTCTCTTAGCTCTGCTCATTAGGACGATTTTTTTTCTTTATTGTATAATGTGGTCATTGTCTATTTTCAACTGGTTTAGGGCCAGAGAGATAGCTCAGTAGAATAAGTGCTTCCCTGGCATGTAGGGCCTGAGTTCAATCCCTGGTTCTGCAAAATAAAAAATTTTAAAAAAAGAACTCTTTCAGCTGGTTCTATCATAGAAGACTATGTTACATTTTGGTCTTAAACCATATGGTTCTCTCAGTCCACAGCTACCTGCACATGTGATTTAATCTAGGATATTTTGAAAACCCTTTGCACAACAGCCTTCCTTGTGCTATAGCATAGAAATTGTCCATTTTCTGTTTGTATCCCATCCTTTTATATTTATTGGATAACTCAACAGCTATATGATTTTATATTCTGACCAATAAGCAAAAAAGACGCATCCTACTTGAAGGTGTCAAACTTGGAATCATTAATAAATATATTTATTTGTGTGGATATTTACTTCTACTTGGCATTTTTCAACAAACATGTACAAGCTTAACCCTTGCTCTCATTAATCAATCTCGTTGTTTTCCTATTCTGTCTCCTTCCAGAGAATTGGGTAGCTGACATCCAAGTCTACAGTTAGTGAAGATTCATTATGACTGTGCTTTATTCACAACAAGCCATAATTGATGAATAATTTAATATTTTTGAAGGTTAAGAATGAGAGATGCTCAAGCCTGTCAGTACTCAGCTTTATCCATGTCTTTAAATGACCGTTGGGTGCTGGAGCGATTAGCCTTACTCTGCATAGTCTAAGAAACTACAAATGGGGTAAAAACATGAAGAAGTAGCAATACAGGAAGAAAAATTCTGTCTCAACAGAAATAAAATTTTATGACAAAGCTCTACCAAAGTGAATGGGTTTTATGTAAAGGCAAAGAGAGTTCAATGGAGGGCTAAATGCTTGCAAAGACAGTGAGAAGCTACCTGATTAAATTTTAGGAGTTGTGGGGTGGTTAGAAAGAAAAGACATCCTCCAAATCCATCTTAGCTGGGCCGTTGAGCTAGTTCAGCAGTGTAAAATTCCTGCTTAGGTGACAGAGAGTAAGGGACTGTGGTTTGACCCCCAGCATTGGCCGCGACAGTGCTGCCCCCAGGGAGGCCTGAGCCAACCACAAAACAACAAAGTAAAATAAAATAAAACACAAATTAAAACATCTTAGCAAAGCAACAGAGCTCAGTGAAAGGACCACAGGACAAAGCCAGAACTGAACATTCATGTAATTTTGCCAAATTACACCATTCTCCCCTCAATAAGTAGGAATAATAATACTACTTCTCTTACAAGGTTTTGTAAAGACCTAATAAAAATACCTGCATAATAAAATGCCTAGTATATGCTTTGTTCTATGAAATTTCTTTTTCTCTGGTACCAAGAATTGAATATGAGCGTTCTTATTAAATTCTGATTTTACATAGCTACATTTTATGAAGCTGCCAACACTTGCCTTTTTTTTTAACTTATGAAAGTAGAATTTTTATGTGCCTTATGCTGATATTAATGAAAACAGGTATAATTAAATCTGAGTTCCTAACACATATAAAATCCTAAAATTCAGCTTTAGGAACTGCTGTTCATAAATCAGTTGGTTTTTAAGGATTTCTCCTGTTTTGCATATTTTTTAAAATGTGTGTGTGTGTGTGTGTTTCTAGGAAAGGGTCTACAGAGTGTTCAGGGTCTCACTACTAGATCAGAGGCATAGTGATTCTCCTGTTTACAGCCTCCCAAGAGCTGGGATTGCAGGCATGTGCCTCCACACCATCTCAATTGCTGTCACAGCAAGCCCCCACCCCTGGCAGGGGATTGAACCCCCAACCCCTGTGCCTGCTTCCAGGTGCTTTAATCTGCTGAGCTATTTGACCAGCCCCTTCCTTTTTAAAAAAAATCTTAATATCATAACACATAGATAATAATTCTTTTTGGTTGTGTAGAGTTTCAAATGATTAAGATGACCTCGGATCTATGATCTACCACCCAGGAAAATTGGACCAGGTGGAATCCCTTATCCCATGTAGCAATTATGAGCATGTCCCACACCTGGAAAGGAGAGGGAGGAACATGTAAAAATGAGGGAATCATTATACCGTACAGTACATACTTTACTTCCCAGTCATTTACCCTGACAAAGCAGATGACTGGGGAAAATTGAAGCAATTGTGGTAACTGAGGCTGTCACTGTCAATTCATTCTCTGTAGAAAGCTGAATTAGGTGACGATGTGTTGATATTTTTGTATATAAGAAAATCTCTGTGAATTGTAGCATAGTCTTAACAATTGTTAGGGCTTCAGTATTCGTACTCTCCCAAAGGCTAAAATTGCAGTTGTCTTTTATGAATACCTTGAGCTACTACTAAAGTCACTTGGGTCCACTTGAGGCATATACATAGGTATATTTTAAGAAAATCTATTTCCTAACATAAGTAAATGTTTGGTACTTTAATTATAGCTCATCAAGAAAGAGTATCCATTTACCTGTCTGTTGATCAACTTTCCTAAATTATGGATAGAGAAAAAAATGTGCATTTCAACTGCGCTTAAAAGAAATAACAATAATTTACTCATGCAGCAAAATTATAGAGTGCACATAATAAGCTCTGGGAAATAATGCTTGGGTAAACGAGTTGGATATATCAGTTGCATGATTATTGTAGAACTTGTATTTCTGCCACTGATTTTAGAACAAAAAATCCAAGCAATCCTATTACCTTAATTCTTTGAAAACATAAGAAAACGCATAAGTAGCTGAAAATCTTCTTTACCTGTAAAAGTAATTACTGGGCCAGTGTGTGAGGCGAACGTGATAACCACTACACTATGGAAACCACCTTTACTGGGCCAGTGTGATAACTCAGTGGACTAAGTGCCCACTTAGGCCAGCACAAGAACCAGGGTTCAATCCCCCAGCACTACATTCAGCGCTGGCCCCGCCTCCAGATGTGCTGAGCCCACCCCAGGTCTGGGCGTGGCGGTGCACCCCTGTAATCCTAGCGCTGGGGAGGCTGAAAACAGGAGGATCACTAAAAGTCCGAGCTGCATAGCGAGATCCTGTAACAAATACATCAAAACCTTGTGGCTTAAATGCTGGTTTCAACTCTATTTTTTCAAGAGATATCACTGTTAATGTAACAGTTGTTTCTACCCGGAATGACGCGCTCCTGTAACCCAGCTCTTAGGAGGCTGTAAATAGGAGAATCACTACAAGTCTAGTCCAGTAATGAGACCCTGAAATACCTGGTAGACCTTTCTCTAAAACACCCAAAAAAAAAAAAAAAAATTAATTGACTTATAGTGTTTAGGTAATGGCTTTGGGACCTTGAATCCAGCTTTTTGTCCTTAGGGAAGTAAAGTGTTGGGCCTTATGAGCTACTTGATTTAAACCACAGAAAGAAAAACCAGCAGGACGACCACGCAGTTTTACTCCCTGATTTCCACGCCCCACTGTGTGCTCGTGTCCTTTCCCTGGGCCCCATTTGGGCAATTTTCCATGCTGACTAGCATTTTTGGAGAATAAAGGGCAGACTGAGGGACCACTAGCCCACGCTTTCCCTACCATACTAACAATGCACACCTCCTGCGTTCTGTCAGTGAATTCCAACTTATCCACAAATGGAACTTCCAACATTTCCTGCTTGTGATTGCATTAATTTAATGATTTTTCTCAGACAGGAAACTTTTATTCTGATATTATCAAGGTTTTCCTGTCCTTACCTCTGTCTTAGCGTTCACTCCCATAGTTACCTCTTAGTATGGTGGAAAATAGTATCAACTCCTTTGGCTGTTTTCTATTTTTAGACCCGGTTTGGTCAGTCTATACAGTCAGATGGTTTAAATTTATCTTCTCTTTAATTTCTCCCATTAGTCATTTGCATGCGTCATTCTCTCAGTCATTTCTGCTTCTTGGTTGGTTTTCTATTTCATGAAGGTTGACTTTAAGAGTGAAGGCAGCATTTCCAGGGACAGCTCATGCGGGTGGGGCCGGCGACTGCAGTCTATAGACAGAACAGGTTTGCCATAGTTCGTGGAGCTCAGCCTACGCTTTCCTCTTTTCTCATTCCATATCTCCATTAGTCTTAAATGACTACTTTTAAATTTCCTCTACTAATTACACCCACCCATATTACAGAATAGTCCTACGATAAGTTATCTAAAGAATTTATGACTGGCACACAGTTGGAACTCGAGATGCACGTAATAAATAAATGAGTAAAATGATTTAGACCTTACTGATAAGGATTATTTCCAAATATTTTTCTGGATATAAAATTTTTCTTCTCAAACATCTCTTGTCATTTATACTTTAGTTATATTGGGAATTAGATTATTCGAGTACGGTCTCACCCTTATAGGCATTTATGTGCATATCTTGACACAAAATGTATTCAGACAGAGGCTGTAAAGTGACTCTAGCCATAGGATTTCTGGCTTGGGAAATGATCTGAGAAGTTGCTTGGTGATTCCAATATTTTATAAGCTTTGAATACGGCACCTTGAGGATAGCAAACTTCGTATTCTAATAGGCATGATTAAAAATTTCAAACTCAATCTTTTGCTCACACTATTCTTTGCTCTTAAATTTGACACCATATCGTGTGTGATAGCCAATTCTTTCTTATGACTCAAGCATACCCTCCTTCTTACATCTGAAAATGTAGCTACTGTTTAAATGATCTTATCTTCATCTGTGGTTCAAATTGTGCAATTTGCAAGCTCTCTGGCAACCCACTGATAATTGCTGAGGTTCCCAAAATAAACGCCGTAATTCTAGAGGGTTAGAACTGATCTCTTGGAGTGTTGAGACTCAGTACAGGTGAATTAAACATCCATCTGAGGTTCTTGCTGTGGTCGCTTATTTGCACATGACTTTTCCTTCTTGCATTTGCCCTCTGGATTATTTTGAAATTCTGAAGTTGGCCACTTGGTGGCGCTGTAGTTAATAGCTTGATTTTCTTAAATATTTTTCTCCTGGTGCCTTATCTTTTGTTTTTTTCAATTGCAGTTACATGAAATATGTGCATCTTTTAAAATTCTATTGCAGGTGAAATGACTTAATGGCTCTTGACTCTGGATAGATTTTGAGCATTAGAATGATTGTAAAACAGATTCTTGCTGATAGCAGTCATTATTGTAAGGGCTTGGGGCATAATCACTCACCAACATTAGCCGGGTGATTAAAATCCAGCGTGAGTTTATTTTGAAAAGATTTAGTTCCTTCGCAACAAATGGCCAATAATATTAGCCTCATCTTTGTGGGGCCACAATTTATCATTATATGGCCTTGTATTTTCACTACCTGATAGAAATCCATGCTTGTTACCAAAGGCCATATAAATACCTATTGTTTACCAAACACGCAGCTTCCCTATATTAGTACTGAACTGGGCCATATGGTGCGCAACGTCCAGGGAATTATCACATTTTTATGACTGAATGCTTGATAATTTCATAAAGCAATTGACCTTAGATGTTAATTGCCATGGGCAGTCAGACCTCGAGAGAAGAGAGAACATTTGGGTTGGAGGACTCATTTTTATCCAAGCTGGATATGTTATTTACACTGAGCAGATAATTTTGATGTAGTTTTCAAAACTTTGTAATAATACCTTTCAAAAATATTAAGTCATGAATTAGCACAAATTCTCCAAAACTATTTTCTCAGTTGACAAAAAAAAAAAAAAAAAAAAAAAAGATTCAACTCTAATTTTCTTTTCCAAGAAAATTCTACACCCTGGCTTTAAACTTGCTCACCTTCTTATGATTTCTTTTGAAGAATCGCCAAATCTCTTGACCTTCAAGGGTCCTCTACCCAGCGACACCACGCAAGGATGACAATCTTATTTCCAAAACTCTTTATGAAGCCTAAAGAGGGACGAACACATAATTAAAACAGAAGCAAACAAACAAAAACACTTTGAAAACTGTGAAAATGAAAACAAAAAGGCTTCATTTTTAAGGGGGTACAGTTTTGTTCCCGGAAGTTTTCTTTGGGAAACCAAGAAACCAAGTCAATAGTTCCCTCTGAGGAGAAAGCGGACTTCCGCAGGGTCGAGCGTGCAGAACCTTCTTCGTAGCTACGGAAGCTTCGCAGGCCAGCGCAGTGTAGCCCCTTCCAAAAGACCCGGAAGGACCGGCGTGGAAAATGAGCGAACCCAAGATCCTTCAGGCAGTGGGTAGGAGGTGTGCCGTCCAGCACGAAAATACAGACTTGGATTCGGATGAGTTTCTCTCAGCTGTTTGGAAAGTCTAGTTCTTCAGAATGTTAGTCTGTCTTGTAGCCAGAAGTTTGGATACATAAATTAAAAAATAAATCCCCAAGGAAAAATCAGCATATGAGCTGCCAAAGCAAGCAACCAAAAGAAATATCAGATAACCCAGAACTCATGTACAGAATTCACTATAATAGTTTAATGAAATAAAAAGCATAAAGCTTTGGTTAAATTATAAACATTGGTACTTCCGCTAAACTAAAGCTACTCATTTGTTCTTCCACCTATTTGTATAAAGCAGTGGAGAGTGACTACCACACCCAAAAAGTTGAGCCCATAGGCTGGGGAGATAGCACAGTAAGGCTGGGCAGACAGCTCAGTAGGCTGGGGAGATAGCTCAATAGAATAAGTGCTTGCCTGGCAAGGGGAGGGTCCTGAGTTCAATCCCTAGTACCATTAAAAAAAAAAAGTGGAGTCCTAAGGATACAGAAAGTTGAACCAGGGTAACTCGTCTGGTTTCTTTGCACTGCAATTCCTATCCCCAAAGAATTGTGACATATATAAATAGCCAAGTGTTTTGGTTTAGAGTGAGATCAACCTATGGAATTTAGATAGTGGTGTAGCTCAATGGGAGAGAATTTGCTCTGAGTTCAATGCCCAGTGCCACCAAAAAAAATAAATAAAAGTCTCAAATATAAGGAATGTAGAATAGACATTATTTGCTATTTTTCATTTTAAAAAGAATTAAAAACAATAAAAATGATGCAGAATTTCAAAACAAGATGATAGGAAATTAATAGCACAGATATTAGAAGAAACCATAAGAAAACTAGGGGAGAAAACCGAGACCCCAGAAGGTAAAATTATTTATTCAAAGCCTGACAGGCAGTTACTAAGAGAAGCTGAATCCAACTTTTTGAAATTTATACTATACAGTACTGCATCCTAAAGACTTATTAAAAGTCTCTCTTTAATTTAATTTTATTCATTTACTTATTTTTTTGTGGCCAGTTCAGCCCACCCTAGGGGTGGGGCTGGCATGGCATATGGTGCAAGGGATTGAACCACAGTCCCATGCATTTGGCTAAGCTTACCTAAGCAGGTGCTCTAGACTGCTGAGCTATCTCACCAGCCTCTAAAAGTCTCTTGTGTACATTTAAAATAATAATTGTAGTTCCCCAAACTTATATACACTAATTATAGACTACAGTAGATTTTTAAAAATCTGATGGCTGACACAGTAGAATGTAATTGTAATTTATATTTATATAATTGTCCATCTTCATATGAACTACTTATACAATAATATCTGAATTAAAATATGAAATTTATGCTTTCAGCATTTTATAGTATTTCAATGACTAATGCTTTTACTCTCTGCAAAAAAAAAAATCCCTTTCAAATCAATGGGAGGGAACATATCCTTCTACATAAATTGGTGGCTGTAAGTTTGTTCTGTGGTCACAGAAGTATTATTCATAATACATATTTAAAGTGCTTTCATGCTTCTGCTCTTCCTTAGAATTTCTTCACTATAGTTATTCAACACTTTTAAGCTTCTACAAGTTTGCATTACCATGTTCTGAGTTTTATAACACTTTTTTTCCTTGCTCATATGTTTTAAATAATTACTTCAATATTTTAAATACTCAAAAATATGGAAATCATTGGTGCCAATGCTGTTAACATGGCATAAAGACCACGTAGTAGCTCTAGAACCCAGTAGAAAACAAGGCTATGGAGATGGGTACTGAGCCGCTGACCCATTAAGGCTTGCATGTAATGGTCTCGCCACTTATCTGCTTAATTTCCTGCTAGCCAGACATGATTGCATCAATTTCCTTTATAAGCAACTGTTACACATTTATGACTGTGAGGAGAAGCAAAGTCATTTGGACTCTGAACACCAGGACTGTAAGTTAATTGAGCTCTTCCACCCGGAAGGAACAGTAACACTTGATCTACTTGGAAAGTTTAATTGTGAGGGATATGAAGATAGCTTACAGAAATACTGGGATATTAAATAGATGTTTAAAGATCTTGCTTTTGGGGGTGGGGCCTGGGGAGATAACTCGGTGGTCCAACTACCTACCTGGCGAGTGCAAGGACTAGAGTTCAAGCCCTGGTATTGCATGCTGTGCTGGCCATCAAAAGTGGGCATGGTGGCACACGCCTGTAATCCCAGTGTGGAGAGGCTGAGACAGGAGGATTATTACAAGTCTGAGCTGCACAGTAAGACCAGGTACCAAAAACTAAAAGTAGAAGAAAGCAAAAATAAATAATAAATAAATAGAATTATTTTTCTTTGTTCTTTCTTTCTTCCTGTTTCTCTTTTTCATGGACAAGAATTTTGCCCAGGGAAGAGCATATGAGGCATTTATTTATTTATTCATTTATTTTAACTTTGTGCAGGGTTTCACTACGCAGCTTGGACTTCTGGTGATCCTTCTATCTGGCCTCTCCAGTGCTGGATTGCTGGTATGTGCCACCAAGCCCAGACTCGGTCTCTGGCTCAGTGTGCCCGGGGGCAGGGCCAGCATGGCGTGTGGTCCAGGGATCAAACCCCAGATCCTGCTCTTGCCTAAGCAGGTGCTCAGCCTGCTGAGCTGGCCCTAAGAACATTCTCTTTTTAAATTCCTAATCAAACAAAATGTAAGAACTCTAAAGATTGTCTTCGTGGCCATTCAACTTCCCTCAGGCAAGAGACACTAGTACACATATGGCTGTATTCATTTATTTTTCTTTTAGCAGTTCATTGCTTTTCTTGATCACTTCTCTACATTTCTAGAGAAATTAAAATTCATAAAGTGCCTGGAGTTTTTCAACTTTGCATAAATGAATTCATATGCTCTCTTTTGTGGTTTGCTTCTTCTGCTCCGAACTGTTTCTAGGTTCATGTGTGTTGACGTGCAGTGTGAGCCATCCCTTTGCACTGTGGGACAGCCTTCCATTGTATAACTGGGTGAAGTTTATTTATGCATCTGTGATTTGCATACATCTGAGTGAGTCCCAGTGTGTTACAGTTGTGGGCACAACTCCTAACCTCGCACAGATCTCCAGAGGCACATATGCAACCGCTTTTCCACATCGGATACCTAAGCATGAAATTGCTGAGCCAGAGGGTATTTTGTCCAAAGCAGTTGTACAATTAACCACCCACAAGTGGTGGCCCAGAACTCTGCTGCCTGACCTTGCCAAGATTTGATATTTTCCAAACTTTTAAAATTTTAGCCAAACCAAAGAGTAAAAAAATAGTATTTCATTGTGGTTTTGATTTTTAAGTCTTTGATTTCTAATGAGGCTGTTCATTTTTCTTCCCACTCCCTTCTTCTCTTGTCCCTTCTCCTTTCCTTCTCCTTCTTCCTTTCAGTGCTAAGGATTAAATTCTGGGCATTATGCATGCTAAGCAAACATTCTACCAATTAGTTACATCTCTAACCTTAAATAGACACTTTTAATTCTGTTGTAGTAAGTCTTACCTGCCAGTTTCTTTTTAAGTTGTGTGTTTTCTCTCTTGCTTAAGAAATATTTTATTATCTGGAACTATTAAATACATTTTCTCTCTCTTTTTAAGTTTTTCATTTTCACCTCTGTCTTTCATTCACCTGGAATTGATTTATAGTTGTGTTATAAGAAAGAGATCTATTTTTTAGTGTATGTGGATAACTATCTCACTTTGTCTACAGCGTATCTGTATTTTGATACTAAGCAGCCATCCATAGGGTGAGGAATTGAAATAAATCAAATTGACAGCTCTTTACAGCAAATTTAGGAATGCCAGAAGTTGTGTACCAGAAAAGACACTTTTATTCAATAGTCCATCATTTCCCTACAAACTTGCACTGCCAACTTGGTCACAAATTATAAAGAAACTTGTATTCATATGGGTCTGCTTCTCAATACTGTTACATTTATTTACCTTAAAAAGTTGAATATTCGCTATGTGCCAAGTCAGGTTCTCTACCTGAGGATGCAACAGTGAACGGGAAATCCCTGCCTTTGTGTGGCTTACACTACAGATATGTTTAAGCAACAGACTGCATATAGTATGTCAGTGTGTTATGAATTGCCATGGAGGAGCCAAAGTCAAGAAGGGAGGACTGGCGAGATAGCTCAGCGGGCTAAGTGCCTGCTTAGGTAAGTTCAAGGACTGGGATTTGGTCCCAGACACCACAGGCCTAGTGAGCCCCAACCTCAGGCGCACTGAGCTGGCAACTGAGTCTGGGTGTGGCGGAGTACACCTTTAACCCCAGCACTGGGGAGGCTGAAAACAGAAGGATCACTATCAGTCTGAGCTGCATAGTGAGATCCTGCATAAAACGCATTTTTTTAAAATCGAATCAAGAAGGGAAATAAGGACAGAACAATGTAGAGGTGGAATGCAAGCATTGGTACTTTACACAGCACTCCCCACTGGTAGATGGCATTTGAAATGAGACCCAGAGGAGGCTGCGTGACAGCTCATTACCAGCCACTACGCCCGTCCTATCTTCAGCAGCTGTCAGCCTAATGTCCCACCTTATAAGCATATCGTGACTGAATCTCTATGACTTTCCAATACGCCCTGACAGCCTGTGTTTTCTTTAGCTGAGCTCCAACTCTTCTTGACCCTTTCATTTTCAGAATCTGCTTGTCAAGTTCCAACAAAACAGACAACTCAAGCTTGTGTGAGTTTTGGGTTTGCAAAGAATCCATGGAGGAACTTGGAAATACCTGGCATCTTTATACCATGGTGTCTCCTTGACACCCAATGGGTGGCGTTGCTTTCTATTTGTTTAACTCTTCTTTAATGGCCGATGATTCTGCGTACATCTCCAGCCTTCTTTCTCTCACTACACTCCTGCCATTGTGTAGGACTTTGATCTCTCAGAGTTGTCTCTTTTGCTTTTCCACCTCTGTACAGGCTGTGTAGTCTTCCTGCGATGCCTACATGAGCCATGGGTCTACTAGTCTACATAATGTAGTTGGTGCCTACTTATGCATTTCCTGAGCTGCCCATTAGCAACTTTATAGCACAGGCTGTGTGTTATGATACCATGAGCCTCCAATTCATCCTTGTTAGCTAGGTAATTTGAAAATTTGTGTGTGTCTCTTGCAGTTTGAGCATCACTGTAACAACTACTATCAGTACAGTCAAGAAGAGCCTGGGACCCTGAAGATTTTATGTTCTTAGAAGTTTCCTTCCTTCCATGTTGGTTTAACTCTGAAAGCCGCCCCTCCATACAACATTTAGTGTGTTTTCTCAACCTCTGGTAAGATGACTAAGGACCTTCACACCTTTATTTAGTAATTTATACGAAATTCCTATATTCATTGATGTGCTTTTGGAAGTTTCTCTTCCTGTCTGAAACTAACTGCAACCTGGGTTGGGCACAATGCTTAAGATGGAAGGCCTGTTCCTTCATTCGGGAAGCACATACAGGATATGTGTGCTGCTTCATGCCTCACTGCTGATAAGGTGAGATTATCCTGTGTGTAAATTGTGCAGTTTGTAGGATGAATACAAAATACATTTTTCTTCTTCAGGTTACATAGTAAAATCTGATGCTTCAGCCCTTGTCATTCCCACTGCAGCAGCACTCCCTTCTGCAGAAGAGACAGGCACAGTATTCCCTATCTTTGCAGGGTGTTAGGGAAGTTCCCATAGTTTTTCCTCTATCACCTACAAGAGGCCCTCCTTTAAGGGCTTCTCTGGTTCTTATCACTGGTGCAGGGCTTTTGTGTACCAGGGTGTCGCAACTTGGACTTTCTTTGCCTCACTGAGCTTGTGATTTGGCGGAACTGTGTCAGCAATGACATCACCACCATGTTTGCTTTGGTGGTTGACATCTTAGATTATCAATGGAAGCATTGTAAGGAACTCTACAGAGTCAAGACCCATTTAGTGCAGAGAGTTTGTACAGTGTGTAGACTGAGAATTCTCAATGACCATACTTCACAGCATGTCTAGTAAACCACAAATATGTTTCTAAGGTCAGTGTTGCTAAAGATTCCAATTTATTTGAGTTGAGGGTGAGGGTTGAAGAAAAAACAAAGACAAACCAAGAAGTGAATTCTATTTAATGATGTGTTAAAACAGGTAAAATTATCTGAGAACTAATTGTTCTCAATCTTGGCAGCCACTGAGCTTCAAATAACCTATTAATATGATAGCAATGGAGCAACCCTGAAAGTTCTGGAACTTGCCTTAGATGCATCATGGGATGGGTTTGTTTCTTGTGCAACTCTACAAGAGTAAGATGGATAGAAAACAACCAGACAAGGCTTTTTCAGAAACTGAGCAGTAGACCAGAATTTTGAAATTTCAGATACATCATTTAGTCTCAATTTCCTTGAAGAATTGGCCCAGACAGTTTGTACCTTTATCCAGCCTTTGTAGCAAGATTCTTCTTCTGGTTCACATTGTTTTCATCAAACACTGAATAGTGACTCTAAATGTTGGAATGCAGAGCTATTTACATATTTACAGTGGACGCAAGTGCAAGAGACACTCTGAAATAGCTCCTTAAAAACCTGAAATTCCCATCCTTTGAGATAGTTCTGAATTAATCTCCAAATAGTTTCTGCAACTATTTCTCATAAAAAGATTTTGTAGAAAAAAATAAGGCTCTTCCCTTTTCTCCCTATGAATAATAATCTATGCCTATCAATGTATTGGTCTTTTTTTTTCTTTCTTTCTTATTTTTATTAGATTTGGTTTGGCTCAGTATTAGCCTTATAACTTATTGTCATTGGTTGTTGTTATTTTAGAAGCGAGGAAAGAATACATGAACAGGTAAGATGGAGTTCTTCTAATGCTTAGAAACTTGTTTCACATCTCAGTAGGGTACCACTCACTCTGAAAACATCCACCGGAAGCAGAAGAAACGGGGCACTGACAGAACAGAACCCCAGATGTGCCCAGCTAGGAAGCACGTGGTGAGACTTGCTGGGGAGAAAACCTGGATGGCAACAGAGCGACCTTGGAGTCAACATGCAATAGTTTTCAGAAGTGCTTTGGACAGAGACCACAGTCCTCAGCTGGTGGTGAAACCTTGTGGGAGATGCTAACATAAGCTTCTTCCCATTGCTGCCTCCATGTTTCCTCGTCTTTAAGGTGAAGCCACATGAAGTCTTTAGCCTGCTGGGTGTTAATGAACTATGAGAACGATGACTACTGCGTCATGTTTACTGAGAATGTCTTGGCTAGCGCCACTCTATTTGGAAAACAGTTGTTTAAATTCAGAATGTAGGCTCTGATCCAACTTCTAGGACTTCTACTAAAATTTTAGCTCTCTTTACTATCTTTCCCTCACACTCTTACTCAAATATTTGATCAATTTGGGATGGAGCAGGCAGAGCATGCTGTGCTCACGGAGTCTGAGTTCAGATGCAGGGTTTACTGGAGTGCTCGCGAAGAACCTGTTGTGGGGTGGGCTTGTGCTGTTGTGCAAGGCTTGAGGACAAGAACTGTGTAGGAGCAGAACGGGGTGTGGCAGCACAAAAAGCCCACAGTATCTTGCTACATAACAGTTCTAATCTGTTGACCATGGTATGGCTCATGTTTCATTTGAAGTGGTTACGTTTTCCTGAGACGGAGGCACAGTTCTTTTTCCTGGGCACAAGTTATGAGCCTTGTTTTTGTTTTTTTTGTTTTTTGCTGGTTATATTGTGCAGTTTTCTTGTAATATTTATACAAAGAAATCTTATCGTCTTGGCTAAATACAGATAAAGGGAACAAGAAGGCACATCTAATTCTGCAATTCTGAAAATGTAAGAAATACCTACTTGACTCAAAATTTTTTTCAAAGTAACACAGTCACAACTTTATCTTAAGAGAAAAGCTCCTAAATAAATCAAATAAAACCTGCAGTGGGGAAGAGGGGGTGTTGGTTAGCTCACTTTGTTAGGGCTGGCCAAATAGCTCAGTGGATTAAAGCGCCTGCAAGCAGGTGCAGGAGCTTGAGGTTCGATCCCCAGGCCTGCCATGCCAGCCCCACACTTGGGGTGCCCTGAGACAGCGATTGGGGTGTGGTGGCACATGCATATAATCCCAGCTCTAAGGAGGCTATAAACAGGCAGATCACTATGAGTGTGATCTAGTGGTAAGACTCTGAACACCCTACTACAGACCCTTCCTAAAATACAAAAAAAAAAGTCTGCAGTTCCTTACTATACCTCTACAAACGAAATTTAATTTATCCTCTACAAAGGATATTGTTTATCCTCTACAAAGGAATTTTAATTGTTTCTTATTGTCTGTTTGTTCTCAACTTACAAATCAGATATACTTCTGCTCTCTGGGAAAATCCTAGGAGTGAACTCCTTCTGAGGGGGAAAGCCACAGAAGGAGTTTTAAAATAAGATTTGAAACTGAGAAAGCACACATCAAACTCGACTCCTTCAAAGGAAGAAATGACACTTGGGGTGGCTGAAAATAAGAGATCACTATAGTCCAGTTCCATTGTGAGACCTTGTACCAAAATACATCAAAAGCAACAGCAACGATAATAAACAATAAGAGCATCATGCGTTTTTTCACTGGCCTGGAGGGTTTGTATTTACATGCATTGAATTTATGTATTTTTGCATACATAAGAGGGAAAAAAAATACCACAGAGCACACATGACAAGTATTTACCCGTGGGCATGTCAGCCATGAACTTGCTGTCGCTTATGATTTTGGGAAGATGCGGGTTATGCCTTGGATTTATGTCACTACGATGCACCAACATTTTGCAGTCATCCCTGTATGACAGAATATCCCAGCAGGATGAGACAGGTAGGATGACTTCTCCAGAGGGGATGACAGTGCCACCACTACACAGCTCAGCATGTGTGCTCTCTCCTCGGTCCGCAGTAACATTTTCACTCTGTAACTCTCACTTCATAGTGTTTTAATTTCCAGAGTTGCACAAAATGAGTAATTCAGGGTTCCCACTATTTGTAGAGCCAGTACCATTGCTCTGTAGCAGAAGTAATTTATAACTTGACCCTGAGAACAGCACAAAGGTCAGTCATAAAAGCATAATTTAACCTGAGCCACCAGTCCCAGCATTTCCAATCCCTTCCTAAGTGATTTCCATTCCCAGGCACCAGAACCCTGCAGGGGAATTTGTTGTGTAAGTTTACAATGCTCTGCCTCTTTTAGTTTTATTAGGACTCCCCTTTCAGGCACCATGAAGTCTCACTATTTTGCAAATTCCAGGGTAGAATTAATAAGTTTATTTTGAATCTGATGTTACTTTTTATTCAGAGATTTCAATTATCCCAAACTTTGGTTCATACTTCCATTCTAACCAGTCCACCCTACAGCCTCCTGCTCTGACAGTGGAGTGAGCCCCTCTGCAGGTCCTCTTGCTCTGCACTAACTCAGAGCACTGCCCAGGGGCAGCTCAGCCAGCAGAGTCGGGTGTGGGGGTGCAACTAAGCCCACATTCCCGGGCTGCTTCCACAGATGCCCAGGCCTTCTGCTCAGGGTGGGTGAGGACGGTGAAGAAGGAAAGGGCAGGTACAACAGGAGGGAGACAGAGGAGGGAGGGCCTTTAGCAGCTAGATGTGATGAGAGCAAGAGGACATTTACAAAAGAGTGTGGCCAGGAGCAGGGGGTGTGCAGACAGCAGCAAGAAGAGGCTGAGGGGGAGGGGGAGGACTGTGCTATGCTCTGCTCATAACAGCCATGGTGATAGAAAAATCACATGCACTTTCAGTGCCAAGTGTGTTTCATGATGGAATGCTAGTGTCTGCAGTCTCAGTTGAGTCAGACATATCTGTCTCTAGAATGTGACAAAGAACGTCTAGTACACACCATGGCAGCCTCCTGCCTTGCACTTCCACTGGAATTTTAATAATGATAAATGGTATGGATGTGTGTCTGTGTTTTCTGTTGTTGAGATACGGCTATAAAACAGAATGGAAACAGCCAGACAGACTCCAGCAGAGCACCATCCAGTGATGGAGTTGCTGTGCTGGTGTGAATGACAGTAGCTGATCTCGAGGGGCCACAGAAGCCTCTTTACAGAAATGATCCCATTTAATCCACAGACCTGTGTACAATGTCACAGACTTCCTTTGCATGGATCAGGAAACTTAGGCACAGACCAGTGAAATAACATCGCCCGTCTAGAAACTGGATCCAGATTTTCACAGAGTCATGAAGGAGAACATATTTGGCTGATTGATTTCTGTCTAAGCTCTGGAATTGTCTGAAGAGTGAAAGTACATGCAATACATGTCTGACCATTTTGTAACCGAATCGGCCATCTGCTCAGTGTTTGAAAGAGGTTGAGGCTGTCCTTATTGGTTTCTGATCACATCTCCCTGACACCAAGATTGAGTGAAACCAGTGCAGTCTCAGACCCTGCCTGAGTAGGGCCCAAGCCATCTTTCAGAAGTCACTGGAAAATTTTACAAAACAGAGTATCATATTTAGCAAGGGTCCCTGTATTAAAGGGTCAGTTGGACACCACGGTTATAGGCCTCGTTCACTAGATCCTTCTTTTAATAACCACCCAAATCTTCCAAGCACAATGCAAAATTCAGCTCCATTCTTTATTGTGTGGCTATCTCTTTCCTCAGTCTGCTTCAGGAAGCCTAGCTGGGCATAGTGCTCTCATTGAATTCAAGGAGACAATGCCCAAACCATTCCAAAGCATGTGAAGTAGGATTAAGAGCTGACCACAAATTAAATAAACTGGAAGAGTCTGAATTGGAATTGGAAATAACACCATATCCGCTCTCACTAGAGCATGCATTTTAGGGTGCATGTACCACTTGCACCCTAAAATGTATTCTGGGGATTTACTAAATCCATGATGGTCACAATGTATATCTTCACAGAGGAAAAAAAAGAGTGAATTTTTAAATGACCAAAAGTTTTTCCCTAAGATAACAATATGCAGTAATGTTTCACTCCATTAAAATGAAATTTTTGGGTGTAAACCATATCAGAATATCTCTATTGCTGGATAAAACTAATAACACAAATAAGAACTAATGCCTTTCAATAAAATCTTAGCCCATTATGTAGATATTAATCATCTTTCTCTGTTGTTCTCTGGGATATGGTGAATTTGGCCACTAAACTATTCAGTATCTTATTTGACTTTTGTTCATGCTTCTCAACCCCTCTTCAACTGTTACTACTCTCAGTGCTTTTGGCAGGTCTCCTTTCTTTAGCCCCCACATCCATGCCATGACCAAGAGAAGTTTTTTCCCATAGTTCATGGAGGAATCCACAGAGGCTTCTGTGTCCCAGCGCGGGGTAAGGGTGAGCTTTGAGCCTCCAGACCAAGCCACCCTCTCACTCATGCTGAGAAATCACCTTTCCATTGCAGGACGTTGGTTCAACTGCTTGGTTAGATTCCCTCAGGCCAGCAGGACACTCGCTCCTACTCAAGAGCTGAGAGACCCTGCATACGCGGCCATGAAGTGGCGCACACATGCTAGCAGACACAGGGGGAGTGAGCTAGGTATCTTTACACTGTGTCCTGGAGCAGGGTTACCCCCCTTTCTTAGGGTACTGTATCACCAAATTAGAATCAAACTGAACCCAAAGAGTCTATGTAATCCCAGATTTTTATTTGTCTAGGGAAAAACGGTTGACAAATAGAAGTTTGGGTGAATTTTTCCTTGAGTTTGAAATGCAGTATAACTAGGTTTAATGGAAAAAACACCAGAGTAAGCCTCAGGTGATCAAGGGCTTAATCTTTTTTTTTTAGTTTTGGTGCAGAGGATTGAACCACAGTCCCTGGTCCCTGTGCTTTGCCTAAGCTTGCCTAAGCAGGCAGCTATCTGGCCGGCCCAATGGGTTAGTCTTCACAAAGTAGATTTATTAGGTCATGCTTCATCTCTGCACACAGTTCTGCTCTGCGTAGTGCAGACCAAGAGGCTATTCATTCATTCATTCAGCAAAGAATCGTGAAATGCTCATTGAGAACCTCGCCGTGCTAAACACTGGAATAACAAGGATTCAAGAGGTGATCACTTCCGTGAGATGCATATGGCTTTGTGGAGCAAGCAGAGAATGACAATTCTGGGTGCTGGTGAGGGTAACTGTGGCAACACTTAGCAAAGGAGCCTGGCCAGGGCTTAGGCAAAGCTTCTGGGTGGAGATGAGGAAGAGAGGATTTGAGTCCCAGAAGGAAATGCCGCCATCACCCAGCAGAGAGCGGTGGAAGGGAGTGGATGGGAAGGGGAGCAAAGGGCTTTGCGGGAAGAGGAGCAACATCTAGAGCCGGACTGTGAGCACTGTGGGCAGGGCTCAGGGTGAGCAGAGTGCTCATGCGCAGTGTTGTGCGAGAACCTGGTGCCGCCTTCGCTGTGCACAGGCTGGCGGTTGGGCAAGAGGGCCCAGAGGACCACCTAGGAATGTCCTGCCTCCGCAGCAGTGAGGAACCTAGAGAAAGGGATGGTAAAATTAAATCAGTATCTTTAAATCCATTTCAAACCAGCCACGGGATATGTACGTACAGTTCCAGCACTCTGGGAGGCTGAGGCAGAAGGGTCACAAGTTTGAACTCAGGCTAGGCATCTCAGTGAGATATTATTTCAAAGTAAGAAAGCAAAGTTTAAAAAGTGCTGGAGTTGTAGCTCAGCATGAAGGCCTGAGTCACACACACACACACACACACACACACACACACACACACACACACGGGTAAGGTACGTTATTTCAATTAGTCTATAATCCAGTTGAATTTATTATAAGGCTTAATAAAATAAAAGCTATTGCTGTAGTGTCCAAGAGCTAGAAAAGTTTGTTTAAACTTATTTGTTTTCTTTATTTTCCCAGTTGAATTTTACTTGATATGTCAGAGACAAATCTTACAGTACAAGCGGTAATTTGCAGCAGGATAAAAAACTGAAATGTCACTGGGGTTGACTGAGTCTTTTGTTTGACTGAAATACAACAGACTAATTGAAGGCTGCTGTGTTTGGGCTCAGATTTTAGAAATAAAACCTGCGAAGTGGAGGAGGGGAGGCTCCTGACTGTTCTATGTGGAGTAAAAGCGCATTCCTCTTATTTTTTTTAGGGGGGGGAGGCACAGTGCAAACTGCTTACAAACCAATAATTACAGATTCCTTTAGTTACTGTATCTGAGAAAAACCATTGTGTCGAAGAACAATGCCTCTTCAGAGCAAAACAATTCACGCAAGAACCACGTCTGCATATCCCCAAATCTTAGAATAATGGAAACAAGTTCTATGTCAATTTTTTTCATGTAAGTGACATTGAGGCTGGCAACCCATCGCATGCTCTTTCTTAACAGCAGACAGCTAACAAGGCTAACTCTTTGAGCAGCAGAGACTGTAGATATTGAGCTGTGTGCACCAATCCCCAAAGAAAGATGCTGTCAAAACGAAGCGAGTCTGCCATGGTTCACCAAGAATGTCTCTTAGGAGTCTATTGTGGACTCTCTTTCACTTCAGTTCTACCTGAAGACAATTTCAGCAATTCTTTTATGTTGGTATCAGATATCTTTCAAAAGCTTCACCTCATTAGGCCTGTCCGGAGTGCCCTAGTTACTCTCATTAACATTACGGTCCCTTTGAAAATGCAAGGCCACCACCATGTTACTGAAAAATGTGAGCCGCCTGCCTTTAAACAGAGAGGTAACTGCAGCCAGAATAACCAACAAAGGCACTAATGAAGCCGATTCTGCTGATGTCCTTCCAAAGTCACTCACAATTGCTTTTCGCAGAAAGGATTGCAGCACCCCAAGCGAGGGCCCTAATTACAAGTCCAGGTGGCACCAAAGGCAGGAGCAGGCGAGCTCAGGAAGGATTTGCCCTGCTGGATGCTCTGTCTTCACTGCAGAACAAAGAGCAGCAGTAGAGGTAAACAAATTGAGCAACCACTAACTCGCAGCTGAGCACACCCATTCCTTGCCAATACGTCTACTGCTTGGCTTCCACCACCGCCCGCCCGACCCTGGTGGAGGTGGGTTTGTCTCTGTGTCCTCTCCTGACCTCCAGCTAGTGGGCAGGGGCTGATAGGGTCACGGTAATGAAGTTCCATTCCCTTCATCTTTCACCAGCTCCTTTCACCCCAGCGTGTTTTGCAATTACTCCAGGAAGACAAGCCTGGTAATTACCTTGAGACAATGCTTGGGCTTCAGTGCTTCTCAGCTAGACAAAGAGCAAGCCCCTTTGTTTCGGAGGGCTCAGATCCCGAAGAGATAGGGTTTTGTTTTTTCTCTAGAAAGTTCTCTTTTGGTCCAACAGCAAATTAAGTTCAGTGTTAGGCTAGTTGGAGCAACATGCTTTATTTCTTGACATTCAGATTGCTACAAAAGCAATTTGCAGGGCTGGGAGCCAGTTCTCCGCTGGCAAAATGAATCAAAAAGGCTTCAAGAATGTAAACGATCAATAAAGAGGGAGAAAGGCAAAAACAAAATGGGCACTGTTCCTTGTTGCCTACATTCAGGCAGGGCCAGTCTCTCTTTTCTCCACAGCTGCCCCCCACACGGGTTGGTGCACTCATGTGAACCCCCCGACTAAGAGCCTGATATGGAACACAAGCCCTTTCCAGCACACAGGCTTTTCCCCCTTTGTTTACAAGTTGAGCAGAGGCATTTTGGGGAAAACGGTAAAGAACACGTAAGAGATGACAAAGTTAAGGTCCTTCTATCTTTGCTCAACTATTTACACTGCTATACATGAACCAGTTTTAAATCCAAACAACTGCCTTCAAGTCAGAAATTTAGTTTGGGGATCCAAATGGTGGGTGCTGAGGCACACGCGTAATCCCCACACTTTGGGAGGCCGAGGTTAAGTTTGAGCCAGCCTCGACAATCTAATGACTTAGTAAGACCTTGTGTCAGAATTTAAAAATTAAAAAAAATAACAGGGCTTCAGCCCAGTGTGATAGGCTCAGTCCTCAATATGGCAAACAAAAACAAACAAACCCCTGGCATTAGATCCGGATCCCTTAACTGCAGAGTGACAGGGCCAGGGGAAAGCATTTGTGAAAACAGTAAAGAGATTTTGTAGAATAACGCCTCTCTTAGGAGCTGGGGGTGGGGTGGGTAGGAGCCTGAAGTAGGCAGATGGAAGATGCCTTGAGGTTTTCAGTGCCCAGGAACCTGCGCATCCTCTCCTCCTCTGAGATGTTGACTTGGCAGCTAGCAACTCTGAGGCAGAGAAGAAAGCCCAAATGGCTGATCCAGAGGGGAGGCAGCAAGGCCTTGCCCTTGTAAGCAGAAGACTCCCAGAGATATCCCCTCCAGGGAGTGGCACAAACGCAAATGACATGGGTGAGCCCAGCCCAGCAGCTGGGGAAGACTGTAACCATTGACAGACAAGTGCCTTTCAGCAGTGACCTCTGCTGTTCCCCGCCTTTCTGGTGACAGTTTGCTTCCTGCCGTAAAAGGTGACCCAGGCGTGGGGCGAGGGCTAGAAACCCACACATTAGTGTCAGTGTCACAAGGGACTGTGGTCCTGGGCCACAGAGCAACACGTCTGTCACGTCTGCTGCTGATGTCCGGTTTTTTTTTGGTCAGGAAGGGAGACAGGTCCCAGGCTTTGCGTGGGAGGAGAAGGCTGAGACAGTCTCTTTGGAAGCGTTCTCTTGCTTCCTTGTCTGTTTGGCTGCTGGGGGAGGGTGGCTGTGAAAAAGAAGCGCTTGTGAATTTGCCTGCAAGCACACCCACCAGAGAGGAAAAGGGGAGGCAGGCTGCCCCCCAGGGAGCCGCTTGCAGACGGAGGCTGACTGTGTTAGAGGCAGCACAGGAGTCAAGTGTCAAGAAATCAGCATTCCAAGGAGGCATCAAATGATTCACCCAAATATTCCAGAAGAAATCCAGGTCTGGGAGACATTTTCACCTAGGAAATATTGCTTGTAAATGAATGAACACCTCCTAGCAGGAAAGACTCACAGCTGTGCCCCGCGGAAAGCAGTAGAAAAGTGTCCGGGCAGCCCTGCTTCTCCATTGGTACAAGAGGACCACAGCGAATGGGGTTTCTTAGGCTGGTTCAAGCACTTTATTGACAGTGTTTCATAGAAGCCTCGTAGAGCTGAACGTCATGCTGTTTTTCCAGATATGTGAGCTCTCACCTGCGTGTTAGGGGACAGTCCCTTAAGCATTTTCACTCCACCCCTGGTGCTCTCTGATCTCTAGATTAGATTAAGATATATCAGGCTTGGGGCTGAGAGAAGAGGTAATATACACCCACTCCTAAATCTTCTCCCACTTTGCCGGATTCCCGCAGGCTAACGCTTAGCCTGCGCCTCTGCTAAGGAATCGCTTCTTGGAATTTTAATCTTATTTTTTCCTTTTGGTTCTTTGTACTTCCTTTTCACTGGCCTCGGTACCCCAGTACTTCACATCCAAGGGGAGAAGCCTACAAAACACAGCACTGCCAGCCCATTCTGTTATCTCTTATCTGCAGTGACTAACAGGGCACAGCACACACGCAATAAAATCACTGCCCTGCTGCCTTCGGGTGCTGCAGAGGGTTTGCGTGCCAAGCGCTTCATTTTCTCAGCTCTGCAGAGTACCTCCTCGGCTGAGAGTTATTGGAATCCCATGATGGAAAGAAGGAAGCAGAGTCCAGGAAAGCTTAAAGCCAGTTGGCTGGCTGGCTGGCTGGGTGGGTGGGGGCACTGTTCAGGCTTTACTTCAGCCAGGTCTATGTGTGACAACTTGGGACAAATTTTCCCTTCTGAAGGATTTTGTAGGGTGACAGTTTTGTTAGTTTCATCATCTTGTTGCTGTCTTTGAAATTGTGTATGGTTTCTAATGTCTAATCTATTATTTTTCTATTCTCTTTAAAATAAAATAGGTGCCAGGGAGATAGCTCAGTAGAGTGCAGGGTCCTGAGTCTAAGGGACTGGGTCGGCCACCTAAGAGACCAGTGTAGCATTAAGCCTGCAGAAAAATCCACCTGGGGAGATGGAATCTCAGCTGGGTGGGAGCAGCAGGGATAAAGATACTCTGCGCTGCCTTCTGTATTCAACTAATTCGTTTTGTTGCATGTTTCTGAGGAAGCCAGAGCCATCTAGAAAGAGGATCCTTCATGGTTGTGTGAAAGACAAGCCATGACACCTTTTCACTGGGCACTTCATTGATCTGCCAGCTGGAAGAGGGAAGATGTGAATATCTCTACTTATGGATGAGCTAAGCAAGGACTGTTAAACAACTTGCCTTTGCATCTGAAAGCAGGCGAAACCAGAATGTCTTTATCCATACTCTACAACTTCTCTTCTATCATTGGTTTCTAAGCAACCACATAAAAATAGCTTTCCATGCTTCTGAAATCACTTGGTTGTCTTCCAGACATAGAGCCATTTTGGGGTCAAAAATCTAAGTCTCTCAGTTTTAAATGGACAATGAGATGATTGTTGCAGACATCTATTTCTCCAAGGCATCCACAGGCTTCCTTGTACTACAAAGTGCTTTATACAAATATTAAATAATTGGAGCGTTGAGGACATCCATGGACAGTCTGGGGTTTTATTCTTGCAGTTCCTTCCACTTTTCCATGGGGAAGAATAGGGAGCCCTACGTCTCCAAGAATAAAGAAGTTCTTTAAAAGTAATAAAAGGTAGTCAGTGTTGTGATTCTTTAAAAGTAATAAAAGGTAGTCAGTGTTGTGATTCTTTAAAAGTAATAAAAGGTAGTCAGTGTTGTGATTGTCTGCACTGCTCCTTAATAACACGCCTGGGTGGTTGATGGCAGAGGCCTGTAGGCAAATCTCTAACAAGGCCTGTAGGCTGTCATTGTTCCCTAATTCCACAGGACCTGTCATGTTTTATTGGCTTCTCCTGGTTAGTCATTGTATGGTTTGGCACCAGTAAAACTTCACATTTTTGGAAACAATAGTGTGAACAAAGATGAAGGTTTTTCTTTCTGCTTTGTGTTGTTCAGTTTGCTGCGAGTGCTCCATCATCATCGACAACAACAGCACCTTTTCTGTAGTCAGTAAATTATATAATCTCTCTGGTAGCAGCTGTCTGGTTTTTACTCCCGATTTACAGTTGAGTCACCTGGAAGAGAAGGAGCAGGGTATTCACCAGAGTGGAGGCAGAAAGTTAGTAGGGACCACTCGGTGACATTATCACTCACTGTGTGTGTGTCTGTGTGTGAGAGAGGCCTTGTGCCTGTGACGTGGCCCAGCCATTCTTTAGCACATAAGTGGTAGGCCCTGATACAGAGGTAGAGGCCGAGCATGTAGCATACTCTAGGCCTTCAATCATTTTTAGCATTTCAAACGTAGGTTTTTTTCAACATAAAGTTTTGTTTTCTAGCTGAAACCCTTTTATTTTGTCCTATCATGCCTAGAAATGGAACATCAAGAAGAAAATTTTTCAGAACATTGTCCTTTGGGTCCTAGTTCTCTCTGACTTTAGGCAAGAACATTTTGAGCTCAATTTTTAAATGTGAATCTGTTTTAATTGAGCGCTTACTCATCAGTCATACTAATCACTGTGTAAGCAAACTCTGGACACACAGAAAAATGTGCCCTTGTTCTAAAACCTTATCATTGTAGCACTGGAAAGGATAGTTTATTTTTCTAGATTATATTTAAAATTTAAGCTGAAGTTTCATGAATTTTAGATTCACATCTTTTGTGTTGGACTCTTAGGGCTTTCTGGAAAGGGAAACACCAATGCTCCTCTTCTTCCTCTGTCAGAGGCAGATAGTTTTGTAGTTAGTCATCTCTTCTTAGTCATCTATCATTGATTCATTTTTCTCTGGGCTGTGAACCAAAGCGAATGTGGTAGGGTTGGAAGTGCTACGCCATGGTCCGGCAGGGAATATGTGCAAAGCCCTGAGTGGCACGCCGTGCTGAGTGGCACACTGAAAAAAGAAGGTCTTTTGAGAAACTAGTGTTTTATTTTCTGTGGTTTTCAACAAAGCAGCTCTAATTCTAAACCCAAGAAACACGTTAAGCCCCTAGGAATGAGCTTTAGAGAGCTTATACCAATGTCTCATGTTTTGTGGGCCACTCTGGGCCTCCTCTGCTGTGTCAGCTACAACACTGGCAGCTCAGAGACCTGAGACTGATGTATCAGGCACCCCGATCTATCCACACTTCCCAAATCTAGGAAGCAAACTCAAATGCTTTCCAGCAGTTAGTTTTTCTCTGTTATCTGGAGAGTTCTGAGCCCAAGCCTGATTTTGCTGGTGTGTACATAAATCACAACTTCCTGGAAGTGCCTGTTAATTTCAAGCTCTGTTCAGATGGGGAGGCAGTAGGTGAGCAGACTCCTGGGGGCTGGATGCAGGGTGCAACTCCATGCTGCAATAGAGGAGACCTTCAGAGAGGCAGGGAGAGCGCCTGAAAGCAGCTGATGTGCAGCTGTTCCCAGATGTGCCCCGGGAGTAGGTCTGTGTTCAGCCTAAGTCCGGCTTCCACTCTGTCTGGGCTCCTTCCTCCTAAATGGAAGACTGATCTAAACACTACCCCTGACATCTAGAAATCACCAGGAAAATGGAATGCCTGCAGTCCTACACATTCTTTGCTAATTTTTTTGTTGTTGTCTTAATTTGCTAATTTTTTTGTTGTTGTCTTAGTTTGATGTTGCCATCCCTGGGCTTGAACTCAGGACCTTGCATTATGCCAAGCAAGCACTTGTTCCACCGAGCCATCTCCCCAGGCCTCAGTGTACTAATTGATTTCTAATTTATCACTGAATTTGCTCTGAGTTCATTTCTGTTTCTACATCTGAGCATTCCTGGGATTTAAAAAAGTTTATTGACATACTGCCTTCTGAAAAAGAATTCAAGACAGCCTAGAGAACTCTCTCCAAGTATCTCTAATAACCTGGGTTCTCAGGGATGGGGAGATAACTCAGTAGTCTAAGGGCCTGCCTGGCAAGGACTTGGGTTTCATCCCCAGTGTCACATGTTGCACCAGCCCTGGAACCAGGGTGCTCTGTGCTGTCTACTGAAACTGGGTGTGGTAGCACACTCCTGTAATCTCAGCTCTGTGGAAGCTGAGAGTGGAGGATCACTATGAGTTTGAGCTGTTTAGTGAGGCCCTGTACCACATTAATTAATTAATTGATTGACTGATTGATTAATTAAAACAATGTAAAGTGGGTTATCTCTTTAGTTGTTTGCCTCAGAGCTCATATGCCAAATGCAAGCGGTCCTGAATTTTCCCTTCCAGATAATTTTTCATGACGTGGGAAATAATCAGAAGTAACAGAGACCCAACCAAAAATTAAGTTTTACTTTCTGCACAGCTTCTGTCCTGGTATTTCAATCAGAGGAATAATGAAGAGGAATCTGCCACTTGAAACTTGGCAGAGCAATTGTGCCAGCCACAGGCACCGTGATACACCCAGAGATGTTGTCAGAGGACTCCAGATTTCACCATCTCTCATTGCTCTTGGGGGAGAGCTGACACTCAGAGGTGTGTAGCTGAGTAGTAATTGTTAGGTGCCGGGAAACAAGATAATTAAGCAATTGCTTTTATGCACTACTTACAGACACTATGCTTTCTCCCTGAGAAATAGCCCTCAAGCTGGACTGAGCCCATACTTTTTGACATTTGACTTTTTAAGGTTCTGCTGTTTAGCATTTGAGATTACACTTTGGTCACATTTCAAAAGAGCTCAGCCAACTTGGCTTTGCTGCAGTCTGATTGGCCAACCTGGACCCCTTCGGTAAGTGATTATCCCATCTGAATTTTTCAGGGCCTTGTCTCCCCTGCTCCTATTTCCTTCCCCATGATGTTGCTTGTGCTCATAGCCTATTGATGCTGCCAGGAGAAACACTGGCTGAAAAAGTCAGGAAAAGCATAATCAGTCCAAATTGAAGGCATTTAGATGATAGATTTGGAGGTGAAGGAATTATGCTTTTAAATGAACTGTAAGAAAGCATCAGGCTTTATTAATCCACAATATCTTTTTTCTTATTTATCAAAGAAAAGTCAGCTTTCCCTTACAATGGTGAATTCATCTTTTATAGTTCATAGCAAGTACCTCCCATCCCACCCGATTTCCCTACAGCGCTAGGATCGTTTTACATATTTCGAAAGCAGAGACAGCAAGTAGACCCTCGCTTCCTATCCGTTTCTACCTGTACTGTCTCATCTGACTTCTTCTGGTGTCAGCCTGATGCCACAACTCTCCTTGTCTCACTAGTGCCTTAACAATCGCTAACTCCAGTGAATACCTTCAGCCCTTGCCTCTGAGGGCCTCTGCTACATTTTTTGCAATGGATCACTGTTTGCAGAGCTCTCAGTCTAAATACTTCTATTTCTCTAAAATCCATGTGTTCAAGCCCAGTCCCCAGGGTGGGGGTCATTGCAAGGTGATGAAGTCAAGACACAGCCTCCTGAACAGGATGCTTGTCCTTGTCAGAGGGCCCAGAGAGCTACTTTGCCCCTTTCACCAGAGGAGGAACCAGGTGGAAACTGTACATGACAGGCCTTCCCAGCCACCAGATCTGCTAGCACTTTGGTTTGCACCATCCGAGCCTCCAGAACTAGGAGAAATAAATTTCTGCTGATTAGCAGCCCCTACTTTATGGCATTTTTGATCCAATAGCCCACACAGATTGAGGCAAAAACTCCTCTTGGTGAAGTAACAACTTACTCCTTCCGCTCTCTGCCTTTTCCCCTGTGCCTCTTTCCCGTCTCCCTCCCTGCATTTCCTCCTCCTTGCCTCCCTTCTTCCCTACACAGCCTCCCTGTCCATATCTGTATCTAGTCTCATCTCTCCCTTAAGCTCTACATGTCCAGATCCATCTTCTGTGGATCATTGCCACCTAAACAACTCACGAGGCCCTCGCATGCCTTTGGCCCTGTTGGATGCTCATCTTTCCTCTTGTGTGGGTCCCCTCTGCAGACTGTCTTTCCTCTACCAACATTGCCAGACTCCCAAGTCCCCAAATTAGGAGCCCATAACCTCACAGCACATTCCTTATCCTATCACTTGTCTTTACTGGCTGGATGTGTTTCCAAACACTACTGAAATTAATTTCTTTCCTCATTCCTATTACCAGTCTTAGTTCTAATCACTATTATCTCTTCCTTGGATTAGCACAAGAGTTTTCTAACTATTCTTTCTCCCTCCACCCTTACCTATGTAATATATCCCTCTCGGTGCTGCCTGGAGGATCCAACCAAAATGCACAGATGGCCCATGATGCCTCCTTGCATAAGCCTTTCTAATAACCCATCATTTGTATTATCTTACCATATTTAAGATGGTTTATTGCAGAACTAGGTATTGAACCTCGGCTTCTTGAATGTTAGGCAGGTACTCCACTACTGAGCTATATACTCTCTGTTTTCAGATAGCTAGAACTGCCCAGGGGGTTTGATAACATTTTTGTGTCTCCTACCAAACCTCTACATACCCCTGGAATGAAGGAAAGTAATCTCAACACACACCTCCGAGCCACTGACACGCCACATTCCTCTGCAGTGATAAGTTGCCAGGCACCAAAGCATGCCACTTGTCATCCCCAGTGAATGAGAGGAAGAGGTGGTGTGCAAAGCACATCCTGTTTTGCAGAGCTTCAGTAACTAAATTGTTGTCATCTCACATTATTTTTTTCCTCATTAGTACATCTGTTTAATCTTATGCTGCCCCTGCCACTGCATGACTAACTGAGGTGAGGAAAAGCCAGCTGGTACAAAGGTGCTGGGGCACAGGAAAAGAGAGAGTGTTAAAGTGAGTTCCTTATTTTATAGTCCTCGTGGAAACCGACTGCAGAGTACGGCCCTGGGACTATCTCCCAGGCTGGTCCTGAACATCTTCAAGTGACACAATGCCAGTTCTTGTGACTTTGCACTGCCCTCCTTTCAGAATCAGGGTGTTACCAGGCACAATTTAGTTCTGTTTTTTTTTTTTTTATTTGTTTTGTTTTTCTGTGTTTTAGGGAAGGGTATACAGGGTGTTCAGGGTCTCACTACTAGGAGTGATTCCCCTGTTCACAGTCTCCCAAGTGCTGGGATTACAGGCACATGCCACCACACTCAGTCTCAATTGCCCTCTCAGAGTACCCTGGCTTGTGGGGCCGGCACAGCAGGCCCCAGGTATTGAACCCTAGCCCCTGTGCCTGCTTGTAGGTGCTTTAATCCACTGAGCTATTTGGCTTGCCCTAGTTCTGTTTTAGAAAAGCACCTGATTATAGAACATTGAACAGTATAGAGACAACTTTTTTTTTTTTTAATATTTGAATTTTATAAATGAAGAGTTTTCCTAGCAGCTGGGTTGTCTGCTATGTATCAAGCATATATGACTGATTTTCCATATATTCTCTTGCTTAATCTTCACAACTGAATTATTTAATAAGATCCATTTTCTCACTTTTTTTTTTTTTTTTTTTTTTTGGTGGAACCAGGAATTGAACTCAGGCCCTTGAGCTTGCCAGGGAAGTGCTTATTCTACCTAGCCATCACCCCAGCTCCCAGTTTCCCACTTTTAATAAGTGGAAACCAAGAATCAGAGTGGATGAGTAAGTTCCATGAGGCTATACATTTTGTAGATACCTAAACATGGCTACAAGTATATGACAGTTTTTGTTTAAATTCTCTAAAATACAGCTTGTAACTCTTATTGTTTTCTAGATTATTTTTCTTTAATAAACTAGTCCTGGAAAGTGTTGCTTCAAATCCTTTGATGAAGTCTACAGTTTCAGATAGAAGAACTGGACGAGCATCAGTATTTGTCGCTCATTTTGAGATACAAACAGACATGTTTTTCTTTTCGAGGAAGGGTGAGCCAGTCTTCCTGGCTTGGCTGGATTATGTAATCTGTTTGGTTTACCCGGTCCCAGTGTTCGTGACAACGGCTTAGTGAGTTATAGATCTTATCTTTATGGCTCTTCTGGTGAAACTGATTTCCATCTAGTAAGAGAAATGATTGGACAAATATTAATTTCACTTTGCAGGCATCCTCTGAAACTCATGAGAAAAGTTTACACAAAAGATGACATTGATCTTTCAGGAGATTTGAAAATTCTGTGCTATTTCAAATGAACCCCCTGTAGACACTCCGAGAAAGCAAATCTTACATTAGGAAATGAATAATTGATATGCAGAAAGTCCAAACTTAAATTTCAAACCCCTTAAAATTTCCCTAATAAGGGCCAGGTTTACAGCTCAGCAGACTAAGCGCTTGTGTAGGTAAGCACAAAGGCCATGGTTCGATTCCTGGTTCCACTTGCCGCGCCGGCCCCACCTTCAGGGACACTGAGCCGGCGATGGAGTCCAGGCGTGGTGGCGCGTGCCTGTAATCCCAGCCCTAGCGAAGCAGAAAGCAGGAGGATCACTATGAATGTGGGCTGCATAGTGAGACCCTGTCAAAAAATAAAAAAAAACCCTAAAAAATAAAAAAAATTTCCCTAATAAAGGAAAGACAAACAGTATAAATATAAAATTAAACATTTTTTTCTTTATAGAGGTGATTTTACATTGTTTGAGAAAATAATGTGGTCTTTATTCCCTTTTGAACATCCAGCTAAATTCCTTCTTTCTGTTTCATCGTAGGTATATAATTTTCTTCTAAAACATTAGACTGAAACGTGATTAATTTTGTTTTCCTGGGTTATGTAACCTGTAACTTGTAACCAATTTCCTGGAAAACTTTTGCCAGCTGTTCTTCACACAGAGGACTAATATCTAGAAAATATCAAGAACTCAAAAAGAAAAAGAAAATTAGATCCTCCTGAAATAAAAGATCAAATCATAAATTGAAAAACTCCCATGAATAGACATTTCTGAGAAGAAGCATAAACAGCCAATAAATACATGGGAAAATGTTCAACATCTCTGCCCTTGGGAGAAACACAAATTAAAATAAAATTAAGTTGCTGTTTTACTCCAGAAAGAATTACTGTTATCAAGAAATCAGACAATGACAAATGCTGACCAGGCTGTCAGGGGGAAAAGAAATGTGGATGGGGAGACTACAAACTACCACCACTGTAACAATCGGTATGGAGGTCCCGCAAAAACTTAAAACTAGAAATTCCCTTTGGCACAACTATTCCCCTTGTAAACATTTTCTCTAAAGAGTTAAAAATGTCATATTACAATGATTCACGCTTACCCATGTTATAACAGCACAATTTATAGTAGTTAACTCTTAGAAAAGATCTATCTGCATATCAGGAGTTCAGTGGATAGAGAAAGTGTGCAGTTTATACACAATAAAGTCTTTCTCTGCAGTAAAAAAAGATACGTTTGAGTCATTTGTGGGAAAATGAGTGCGTGTCGTGAGGACTTTAATTTTCTGTGAAATAAATCAGATGAGCAAGTTTATTACTTTTATTTTTTGTATTTTAGGGAAGGGTCTACAAGGTGTTCAGGGTCTCACTACTAGGACAGACTCATAGTGACCCGCCTGTTTACAGGCTCCCAAGAGCTGGGATTATAGGTGCGCACCATCATACTGTCTCAGTTGCCATCTCAGTGCACCCCAGGGTGGGGCCGGCACGGCAGGCCCAGAGATCAAACCTCCCACTCCTGCACCTGCTTGCTGTTTGGCCGGCCTGTGCAAGTTTAAATAGCACTTAGATTCTCTCATTTGAGAAAATCAAAGTATAAAAAAATAAAAAACAGATAATAAAAAATAGGGAAATTCATCATTTATAAATGGGAAGGGGACAGAGAGATGGAAGAAATGGGGGAGGAGAGCAGAGGGTGATGAAAAGAGAATCCAAATTCATTTAGTGTGGGTCAGTCACATAGCACAGCCCACTAAAGCACCAGTTTAAGTAGATGCAGGGACCAAGGTTCAATTTCTGGGGTGCTATACCAGCCCCAAACCCAGGGCGCACTGAGACAGAGATTGAGACTGGGCCTGATGGCCTGTGCCTATAATCCCAGAGCTTGGGGGGCTGAAAGCTGGAAAATCACTCTGAGTCCAATCTGTGTAGCAAGACCCTGTATTAAATACAAAAAAAAAAAAAAAAAAAAAAAAAAAAAAAAAAAAAAAAAAAAAAAAAAAAAAAAAAAAAAAAAAAAAAAAAAAAAATTCGTTTTGTGCCTGTCCCAATGCTCCAGAAGGACTGGACACTGTTCTGCAAACACATGCCATCAGAAAATAAAAATTATTAGAAAAAATGTGCTGTCCTAAATATTATCATCTTTTTACAAATTGTGCTAGAAAAGATAAAAAATAAGCTTATGTCTTTCCCTTTAAGAAATAGAACAAATGTTCCTTATTTTGAGAATACATCACATTTGGGGCTAACCCACAGACTCCTACCTTCCCAGAAGTATGTCAAGATTCTATTTGAAGCCCAGCCAAATAGCTCAGTGGACTAAGTGCCTACAAGCAGGCGCAGGGCCGGGGGTTCAATCCCCTGGCCTACCATGCCAGTGCCGGTACCGGTCCTGCCCCCAGGGTGCTCTGAGATGGCAATTGAGGCTGGGCCAGGGGTGCAATAAAATAAATTTAAAAAAAGAACAAAGATCATATTTGAAGCTATAAAACAAAGATCTGTATAATACTTAGATGCCATCAACTAAGCAGGTGAAGTTTTACGGAATAACTAATAACAAGTGGGATCCATCGGACACAGCCTTCGAGTTCACTTAAACCTCGCTGTGCTGGGTAAAAAGACAAAGGAGGCAGTGAGAGTTAAGCGAGGTTTCAAACCCATAAAACTGGCTCTCTGCAGCGTGAGTCACTCGGAGATAAAGGCGTGCAGTGATTTACTCGAATCCATTTGGTGCCAGCCTGGAAACGATTTGAGAAATTAGCACTGTCCTCACTTTTTTTTGATGGCGTGCTGAAGAAAGGCTAATTCATGAAAAGGAGACACCCTTTCACTTGACATTGGATTTCCTCCTAGCTCAAACTCAAACAGCATTCGCAATAACAAAACAACCTTCTCAGAGGCTAGGCAGGATACTGTATGCCTCATAGACCAGACTACCATCTTGTGAAGAATAACTAAGGATGACAGGGGAACTTTCATGTCTATAAATGGTCTCATTTCACAGACTAATCCTTGTTGCTTGAAAAAGAAAGGAAGAAGAACATCATCAATAAGAGTTCATTAATTTCCTCAGCAGCTGTGCTTTGTAAGGAGCTTGGCAGTTTCCATTTTTGCCCCGTGAATGATTTCTTGGCCGGGTTAGCAGGTATGATTCAGGTACGTGCAGACTCTAGTTGAAGCATCAGGCTGATGAATTATGTTCATAATTACAAAGTACATTTTCCACTATCTTTTTTTCTTTGAAGATATTGACAATCTGGTTGAATCTGAATATCAGAATAATGAAGAAGTTGGTCCATGCCAAGTTAACCACAAACCAATCATCGTGACCCAAATGGTGTTTGCATCACTCTCCCACGAGAGAGCTGCTCCTTTTCCACAAAGGAGAGGGGTTGGGGGCTGGTCGGTCCTACTTTGGCCAGGCCCATATACGGGTCTATAAGCCAGTGGAGAAAAGACGTAAAATGTACGCTGAGAACTTCCCAGAGATGGACAAAAGAAGCGGGAAGCAGCCTCTTAATGCCAAGAAATTATTAACCTCAGCCTGGGAGAGACCAGAAGGTCTCTCATAGTTGCTGTGAGCTCAGCTCCTGCATTTGCTGGGCGTCCGTGGGAGCTGCCGCTCTGCTTTGCTTCCTTTGTCTGGTTCATTCTTCACAAAGACCGACCCAGTGTTAATGGTTGGTCTCGTCCTCCAAAGTTGCTTTCTGGCTGCAACTTGAGCGCGTTTCCGGCGTCCTTGAGAGCAGCCCGCCGCTCTGCCCCCTAATCGCCAAACTTCACAACCTGGGCAGCGTGTTTTACTTTTCTGCAGTGTCCTCTGTCGCACTGCTGGTTTCCAGGGAAAGTGAGTTCAACGTCTAAAGATAGACCCCTGCCCTCCCCCTCCGGGGAAGAGTCCTGACTCACAGATTTGAAGGAAGCTCATTTTACAACCTGGTTTCTCCAGCGTGCTCATATTGTTCTTAGTTTAATAATAAACTTTCTTAGTTGTTGCTCTTAGTTTAATTTGTAAATTACTTTGCAGAGCCGCCCTTACTGGCTGTCTGTGACCTTATTGTCAAGAAAGGTTTGACAAGCAGAAGCTGCTGCCTGGGGGCTGGAATGTCCCACTTCCTGTTCTTTCTCTCCAAGCCTAAGCAAAAACTGAACTCCCTGTACATGTGACCCAGAGCGAGCTTGAAACGAAACTCTTCTTCGAAGTTGAAAAACTTTACACATTGCCTCCTGGTTCCGCCCCATGTACTTACACTGCTTAACGCTACAAAGAGGGCCTTTTAAAAAGAACCAAAATAAACAAATGGATGCCTCAAGCGGTGGACTAAGAAAAACAAACAAATAGCAGTCACACAGAACATCAGCTTAATTACTGCTGAGCTCTGACAAAGTGGTAAAAACTCAGGACAATGGACTAAGACTGTGGAAGCCAAAGACCCCCTGCAGCCCGTAGAAACTCCTTAATCGCTGAGGAATCTTTACTGCCAGGGAAGTCCGTGCTTGTCACCCGACCAAGTGTGTTTATAAGTGAAGGGCTTGAAAATCCTAGGTCATCCCTACAAAAACATCAGCATTATTACACGTTCTTCTGCTGTGAAAATCTAGGATGTATCTTCATGTTTCCCTTGTCTCCATGGTTCCAGTTGTTCTATCAATGATTTACTAAGATATAACATAGGCCCTGCAGAAGGGGCACAGAGCCAGACACTAAGTTGAAGGCCTGTGTTCTGTTCTTTAGAAGATGAATTAACAATAAGCCACGATGTCCATGGGGCAGGGAACCACAAGCCAGTCCCTGAGGGATCTTCCTTTAAAACAACACATGCGTGGAGAAATGTTCCTTGGGAGAGGGAAGAAGTCCAGAAGAGGAAAGATGCTGGAGAGATGGTGACTATGGCGCTAGGAGATTGCAGAGAGGACCTAGCAGGTGCCAGTGGCTGGGGCTGGTAATACTGAGGGCCACAGCTATAAATGCTGGACTCTCACCATGCCAGCATGGAAACTCATGAGTGTGGCATGGTGGGGGTGCCCTTCGCCCCAGAGCTCCATGGCGGAACTGTGCGCTGGCCCCAGCAGGAGCCATCAGAACAGACAGCCTCACAGTGCCGCACCCAGTTTCAGCCTTTGGAGATGACGTGTGGCGCAGGCAGTAGTTCCGGTTCCCTGTCTCCCTCACTGAGATCCCCAGTGCCCAGCGCTTATAAAGACATCTCAGAGCTGGTGAGCAGCAAAGCCAAGCTCAGCAGGGCAGCACTGTGGAACCTCACTTTGCATTACTTATCACTCTGGACCCAAAGAGCTGTGACTTACAAGGCCAGGCTGCTCTGTCATTTAAGCCAACAGGATTTCCTCCCTGGAGTTGGAGATGGGAGGAGTACCTTCTGTTCCTTGCTCTGAATAAGATGCTACCTTTATCTTGCATTTGCAGAATAGCTGAGCTCTGTTCTAGGACCATCGCATCTACCCAGAACCCTCCAGGGCCAGGTTCCTAAGCCACCAGCATCACTCTCTATCATAAGGGCTTTGATAGACACCAGACCAAGCCAGGTGACAGCTCCTGACTCGCCTTGTCCATGTGCTTTAGCAACCCCTGGGCACAGTTCCCCACTGCATGCCCAGGAAGAAATGAGAGCTGTGAGTGAGGGAAGAAAGGACTTGCCTTGCAGGTGGCCGTTTTGAGCCACGCCACATTCAGTTCCTTTTTTTGCACTGTGGCCCTTAACCAAGGGGGTCATCAGGGTAGGAGACTTTCAATGCTAAACCTGGAAACCCTGGACAAACCAACAGCTATGGGTCAGCCTGGTGCACACTAAGTTGCAACGGGGAAGCATTTCACTCTCTGTTTATGTAGTAAGGCTTTTAATTTTCAATTCTGCTAACTTGGAACTTGTTTCAAATAGTAACTGAAAACATATGCTTGACAAACTATCATAATAAGCATATAGGTAGCGCACAATCAATCATTTTAAATTAAAATTTTCTCTAAGCACTTCCATGTTGATACAGATCTGTCAACATTACAATGTCAACATTGTTATTTTATTTTAAAGAGAATAAAACACTAAAAAATAACAGCATTAGAGGGGCCAGGAAGATAGCTCAGTGGAATAAGTGCTTCCCCAGCAAGCTCAGGGCCTGAGTTCAATCCCTGGTTCTGCCAAAAAAAAAAAAAAAAAGCATTAGAAATGATATGGAATTTCAAAGTACAAGATAATAGAAATTCAACAATGGTTGAACAACTACAATGAGAGAAAAAAGAAAAGAAAGAAAGAGGAAAAAGTATATAGAAACAAGGTAATTGCATTACTAATTTCTATGGTTTATTGAAAGAAACAATCAGTGCCTAATTTTCTAACCCATTTTATAAGCTTATATCTGATAACCTGAAAAACTACTTTGAAGACATAATGTTGTTTTTATGTTCTGCTTTAAATTGAGATTCAAAGCTTTTTTCAATTGGAGATTCTTATTAGAATAGTCCTAATGATTATAACGAGGGTTGACATAGTCCCATGCAACTTGGAAACAGTTCTAGCCATTTCTTTTTATCTCATCTTTCTTCTGAGCCTAGAAATACTACTTTCACATCTTGTGCTTGTGGAAGTAACTCTCAGAGAAATTAAACAACCAGTAAAAGCTCCTAAATGACAAATTAGGGTCTTAAATGTAGAGCTTGATTCCAAACTCTGTACTTTCGAATTCTGAAGCAATATACAGACAAAGGAAGGGCACTATATAACAAAGTAGGAGTAGGTTAGAAAGAGCGTGACCTATTCAAGGAATAAACAACAGAGTAGAACCTGGTGATTAATGAAGCCAGAGAGTTTTGTGGGTCCAGAAAGCAGCATGCCCTAAACCTTGTTCAAAAGAGAAGACTCTAGGGGCTGGGGAGATGGCTCAGTGCAATAAGTGCTTCCCTGGCAAGCACAAGAGCCTGAGTTCAATCCCCGGTTAAGCCAAAACAAAAAAAGAGAGAGAAGACTAAGAGAATGATATGCTACTGAAATTGGTCAGTAAAGTAATCTAACTTGAATTTAGAAAAAATTGTGGTATTTTTAAAGGATTATCTGTGAAGATCAGTTAAGACACCACTGGGTTTGATCAAGTAGACAAAGGCAATGGCCTAGACTGAGGCTGTGGCAGTGAAGGCAGAAAGAAGCCAGCGAATTTGAGCAGCTAGGAGAAGGCAGAACCAGTGGAATTGATTGGTTGTTGGAAGCAATGAAGCAGATGTAAGGATGACCTTAAAGAGATACGGTTCATTCAAGGGCCTCTCGGTGGTCAGGGTGCCAGACCTTGAGAGGCCCCGCAAGCCGTGAGTAACTGTGTTAGTGAGCTGCAAGTCCAGGACAGTCCTGTGATGTTCACAGGGATGAAACTGAAAAACAATTCCCTGCTATTGGATATCTACCTCTGAGCATATTTTTTGAGGCAGTTGACTAAAAATTAGCATGTAAATCCAGTTAAAACTTAAAACCCAGTAGTCCTAGGTCTATGTCCTGGGAATGCTTTTTCTTTTTCTTTTTTTAGTGATCAGAATTTTAAAATCCTTTTGAATACCAAACAGTAAGTTATTAGGTTTGGTTCAAAAAGAAAAAGAACATTAGGCATATGGGAAGGGTTTTGTCATATTCTCCCCATCCTTTAACCCAGAACATTTTTTTGCTTTCACAGTAGAAATCAATCAATCAATAAATATGTTTCTGTCTGTTTTTCTAGTTACAAAATGTGTTTCTTTCCATTCTGACTGTAGAAGCTGGAGATATGAACCCCAAAGATTCTCATCCTCTTAGCCTTTGAACATGACCTTTCTACTGAGAAACAGAGTCTACAGATGTAATCAGTCAAGGACGTTAAGAGAAGCACATCCTGGGTTCCAGAGCAGGCACCCAACCCAATAGCTGATGGCTTTGTAAGAAAAGCACCGGGCACAAATGCACAAGGGAAAGGCCTTGTGAAGCAGATTTCGGGAATTAAAAGATGCAGTGATGTAGTTGCAAGCCACGGGATGTCTGGGGCCACCTCCTGGGGCTGGCAGAGGCCACAGCCTGAAAGCAAGCAGGCCCTTGCTGCTGTCTTCCCCACAGTCTTCTTTTCCCCAGATCTACAAGAAGATACATTTCACTGTTTCAGGTCCTTACATTCGTGGTGCTTTGTCATGGCAGCCCTGGGAAACTAACTCATCCACTAAATAAATGCTAAATAGGCGGTGTGCTATTGTCTGTGGTGGTTTGATCCAGCACAGTTTCCTGCATTCTGGCAAGAGCAGCTGGAATACGTAATGCATCTTTCAGCAGGGATTACTGGCCAAAGGGAGATTAGGTGGAAGACTGCATTCACACTTGGAACTGCTGGGTTTCATAGCATTATCGGTGCCACATCAAAATGGACACATGGAACTGGCACCTGGATCATTGCTCTGGGGATGGGTGGGGGACATATGTTGGGAACTATCTGTGTACAAGGGGTGCCAGATGGTAAGGGTGCTTAGGGGTCCCCAGGAGTGAGAATTATGATGAAGGAGAGGGGACCACACCACACAGGTCCCCGGGAAATCTGCCACTCAAACACGATTGGAGGAAGGAAAGATGCAAAAGGAGACTGGAAGGAGGAAATAGGAAAAAAGATAACAATTAGAAAAGGAGGGTGGGGCCTTGTCTGGGGAGTGATGACCTGCCTCAAGAAGCAGAGAGTGAGTCCCCTGTTGGATGCTGAGGTGTCAAATAAAACACAAGTTGGACTTGGGCATGGGTAACTTTGGCAAGAGCAGGTTAGGCAGAGTGGCTTTTGGGCTGGAGCACGTTGAGAGGCATACACATATTTAAATATCTTTGTGCATTTCCTAAAAGGAATTCAAGCTAGCAAGATTTACAGAGATTGAGCATGTGCAAGTGCTTGAAAGGGAAAGTTGATTATGAGAGTAAATTTGAGAACACAGTGAAAGGAGAGAGGAGATGATCAAAAGGAGATGTACAGAGTTCTGCACATCTATACACACAGAAAAAAATGTCATGCTATTTTCCTAAGAGAAACAAGTTATAATTCTTTCCAAAATATATAACATATTCACAAAAACATGGAAGCAGAATTTTCTGATTTATGCGACCAAAATTGTTTTAAAACATAAGAGTAGCCTAAGCACTTAGCCTAAGTACTATTTTGTGATTGTCATAGAAGAAAATGGACTAAATAATGGAATGTGGGGGTAGGTTATAAGGGTTATAAGTCTGGCAAGCAGAATGCCAGACTTGCAGATGAGTGAGCAGGGCGGAGGCGGAGGTAGCTACACTTCTCACCATCAGCTCCATTGCTCCTGTTACCAGGCACATGCTGAGCTGCATAGAGTAGCTGCTCATTGATTTAACTGTTGAGTTATCTGGCTCCTGGCATAAAAGAATTTTAACATCATTCATGCCTGAGCAACACCAGGTAATAAAATAGATACTGCTTTGAACATGTGTGTGGTCCATTGCATATGGTTTCCTTAATGAGCTGTTTTTCTTCTTAACTTAATCACTGTAGTCACTCATTAAATTCCTTGTGGCATATTCCACGCTCAGGAGTGGCAAAAACAGATCTACTCTTCACTTGCCCCCACACTTTACTTACTTTCTTTGACACAGTAGCAGTGATTTTCTAATAATCACGTGGTAGAAACAGCAAGATATTTGGAACCAAGACTGACTGACTAATGGAGTTAATTCCCTTTGTAAATCTAGCATGATTGTTTTGCTGGTGTATATGTTATCCCTTTGAAATATGGTTAATATCTGTTCTAAGTGCATTTCTTTTGGAGGTAGGGCAGTGAAGAGTAGATCTGTGAAACAGAATAAATCTTGGCATGTTATAGCTCCTGCTTTATAAATCACAGAAGGTGCCATTGTTCCTTTCAGTGATTATTCGTAGGGCAATTCTATGGCTATTTTAATAGTAATTTCTTTCTTTCTTTGGTGGTACTGGGGATTGAACTCAAAACCTTGAACTTGCCAGGCAAGTGCCTATTTTACTGAGCTATCTCCCCAGCCTGGCCATTTTAATACTAATGAAGTGTTTTGTTGTTTGTTTGTTTTGTAATGAAGGTTTTCTTTCATAATCCAAGTAGTATTCACTTTAAAAATTCTGGATTTTATTAGTCTCCTGATAACAAAATTAATATTCCTTTACCCTTTGCAAAATGGTAATTTCTATAGATTTTTTTTTTCAGTTTCTGAATTGTTAGTCATGGCTTGTAATTCAAGGTTTCTGTGGGGAGGAGAACAATGAGCTCTGAACCCAAAGAGCACTAAGCTACTTTTGCAGAACTTTATCTTTTCGAGACCATGTCTGACTAAGTTGCCCAGCTGGCCTTGAACTTGGGGCCACCCAAGTTGCTAGGATTAGAGGTGTGCAACGCTGTACCTAGGTGCCATTCAAAGTTTTACAGAGGTCAGTTGGAGAATGTTCAGATTCCTTGCTGAAATAGAGAGGTTACAAAAATGGCGACATGGAGAACACACAAATTTTAATTTTCAAGACTGGCAAATTCAATTCTTATGAGTCATTAAAAATATGATAAGAAACAAGTAGAAGGCAAGCTTGGAAGGCAAGCAAGTAGGTCCATGCACACCATATGCCTTGGCTCCAGCCAGCTTTGCAATGTCCCTCATTATAAAAGAAAGAATCAAACTAGATGTTCCTACTGTGGCCTGGCCAGCTCTAACACCACTTTCAGGATCAGAGAGGATCAGAGGACTGTAAGGGATGCTTTATTTCTTCTGGAAAACAGAAAACACACTAAATCGCTGTCTTGTAGAGTAAGAGGAGCACAGCCTATGAAAAGGAAGTGCAGAGACCCAGACTCAGGCCTCCATCATAGCTTCTTCATTGATGGCCTTTGGCTGCCCATGCCGTGCTCCGTGTCAGCTTTCTCACGCTAGACCTAGAGTGATGGCTCTGCTTGCCAGGCCTATGGCAGCAAATAGCCAGTCTACAGGTTAGGGCAGTGCTGGGCTCAACAGGCGCTCAACAGAGGCTGCTTATCATTTTGCTTGTTATATTTTTATCACAAAGGATTATTGTGAAGATAAAAGGACCTAGGGGAGGTTAGGTGCTCAACAGGCCATGCCTATCTTTGATGACCTTTAAGATTCAAGAAAAAGCATCAAAAACATGTAGTAGAAGCCCAGGGCATGAGACTAGTCACACAGTGTGAGAAAAGAAGTTTTAATATTGCCAGAAAGCTCTGGGACCCTAATGGCAAGTGAAATCAGTCAGACACACATGCCCACATATCACAGGGTTTCTGTGATAGGAGAAATCCAAAGTGTAAATAAAGAGCCAGATAAAAGACAGGTGATGGGAGCCACAGAAGTAGAGCTTTCTAAAAGGGGAAATGAATTGAGATAAAGGGAGGGGGAGGAAAGTGGATTTAAAAGCAATTAAGAGATATTACATATGCGAACTAATTCCCACAAGGGATGCAAACACTATGTACTAATTAGAAAGACGAGTTATGCCCAGAAAGATTTCCAAGCCATGAGAATGAGAGGAGGAATTTCTAAATAAATGCAAAAATCTCATTTTAGAGAAGTGTTTCGGACAATGGTGTTGACTGAGAGTAAAAATTCATTGTGCATGGCGTAAGGAATTAGACCAATGTAGAACACAAGGCGGAGGGTAGAAAGAAAAAGAACACCCCGGAGAATCAAGAACTCAATTCACTTGAAGGAAAATAAGCGAGGCACAGAGACTTCTGCAGAAAAGTTGATGAAGCAAGAATTCTTCCGTGTGTCCATGCGCAAGCAAGATACTGTCCACGGCTTTCACTAACAGAAACTCTCTGAACTTCTTTGCTCTCTGCTATTGCCCTTCTGATTCCATCTGTGGACACAGAAGTGCACTGGACTTGAAGGGCGGACTTGCGCTGTGTATGCTGTGTAAGGCAGGTGGATCTTTTAGCTCTTTCAGGTCATTATAAAGACATGTTTGTCAAAGTCGATGAGACTTTCTAGATGCTGGAGTAGCCTGACTTAGACATCTGAGTGCGGGTATGTGAACCTCCTTAGTCCTCCTGCTCAAGCCTGTGGGTGCGAGGGGAGGCCTGTCTGAGGTGCTCGTTCACCTCTGGTACCTCCTCCTTGATACTAGCAAGGGCTCTGCTCTCTCTGATGCTGCTGTAACTAATTTGCAGCTTCAACAGACTTCCTTGAAGATCTAACTAGAACAAAAGTCTAGTGCAGAGTAAACAACAAGCATCGTCAGGTACTGGTACATTCAGGATTCACAGACTGACTGGACTGTGGAGTCTCTAACTTGTTCTCATAGCTTCCAGTATTACAGAGAGGAGCTCAGCCATGCAGCGAAAGTCTCCAGGCACCTCTAAACTCTGGTCGAAGCCCAATTATTCATTGTTTATTTTGTTCTTGTTTAAAATGAAGTCATATATATTCACTCAGTGCCAGAATAATTGGCAGAAGTTGGATGTGAGTCGTTCAGCTGTCTCCACTTAGGTGAGACATAAGCACAGCGGCCAGGAAGAGGTGGTTGCAAATTGCTCTATTTCGCTAACCCCTTGGTGCTCTGTCTTAAAGAGCATGCGTCTGGATATGCCCAGTTCAGTCCCAACAGCAAAGCATGAGGCTCAGGCCATGTTCCGACATGGCTTCACCTCCCATGGAAGGTACAGGATGGAGGAGAGTGGTTCTTTCTACCACGTGTTCACCTCTCTTCTGTGTCTTACGCACAACTATGGACATGGAAAGGACAGGACTCGAATTCAAGACCAAGCTGTCTGAATCACTGGGGCAGAGGACTCCCTAAATCTTCACGGGCAGTCTTGCTTACATCCTCAGTTATAGGGGATTGAACAGAAATCAACAAATCAGTCATGAAGTAATTTTTTGTTGTTGGAAACCCTACCTTTCATTAGCACACACTTATAGTACACAGCGATGGCATTCTTTGTGGGGAGACTCTCCTTCCTTTCCCTCCCCTCCCCTACCCTCTAGCCCTTAATTCTCTTGCCATTTTCCCTATTTCTTATTATCTGTCTTCCATTTTGCTCTCTATCTATATTTTGAGTTTTTATGTCCACTAGCCTGTTGATTTTCCAAGATTCAACTATTGTGAATGGTGTTGGCATCAACGTGGGTTTGCATGGTAGTATGATTTTTTTCAACTCAGGAAAAGTATCTAGAAAGGTGTAGTTGAATTTAATAGAGTTCTTAGTTTTAATTTTTGGAGAAATGTCCATATTGATTCTTATAGTGGTTATAGTAATTTGCATTCCCACCAGCAATGTAGAAGTGTCACTACTTCCCCAAATCCCTACCAGCATTTGTTATTTGATTTCTTGGTGATAGTTATTCTTTTGGGGGTGAGATGGAATTTCTGTGTTCTTTTAATTTGTGTTTCTCTAGTGGCTAGTGACATGGAACATTTTTTCTTATATTTACTGGCAATGTGTACTTCTTCTGAGAAGACTATTCATTTCAGTTGCCCAGTTTTTTATCAATTTTTTTTTTTTTTTTTTTTTTTTTACTGGAGGAGGTCTAAATTTCTTTAGTTCTTTAAATATTCTAGATATCAGTCCTCTGAGAAACAACTGGAAAAAAATATTTTTTCCCTTCTGTGTGTTCTCTTTACTTCATTTCTCATTTCTTTGCTGTGAAGAAGCTTTTTTTTTGCAGAACCGGGATTGAACTCAGACCCTTGTGCTTGCCAGGGAAGCGCTTATTCAACTGAGTCACCTCCCCGGCCCCCTGCTGTGAAGCTTTTTAATTTAATATGATCCTATCTGCTGATTCTTAGTACTACTGTAAGTAACTAGGATTCTCTTCAGAAAGCCCTTGCCCACATATATAACTTCAAGACCACTGTCTTCTAGCAAATTGCTCCTGCTTTCACAGTTAAATCTTTGATAATTTGTATATATGAAAAGTCTAGGTGTAGATTGATCTATCTGAACATGGAAAAGGCTCACCCAGAACAAAATGAGGTATAAACTACTTATCAGCCCGGTCTACTTGGAAGTTTTCAATCTTCTACATTTTTTATTTACTTGGTACAGGCTCTCACTATACAGCTTAGACTCGGAGTGAGTCCAAGTCCAAGATTTCCTGTCTCAGCCTCCCCATTGCTGGGATTATAGGCATGTGCCACCATGCCTGGTCTCGGTGGCCAGCTCTGTGCAGGTACAGCACAGTATGTGATACCGGAATTCGAACCTGGGTCCTTGTACTTGCCAGGTAGGTGCTTAGACCACCGAGCTATCTCCCCAGCTCCAATCTTCTACATTTTCAGAATCAAATTGGACACACATAGCTAACTATTCAAAGATGTTAGTGTTTATTCCTAACAGGAATAGCATTTGCTCTGTCCATACCACAGCCTGGGTGGGGACACAGCAGAGTGAATTATGGTGAAGCCTGAAAGACAAAAGTGTGACACGGGAATGCTGGTAGTAGTTGCCGGTCAGCAGCATTCCTGGTAGGTTTCGTAAGCAGGATGCAAGCCATCGGCCAATAATCCCAAACTTACAGAATTCTCTTACCTTTCCCTTCATTCTGATGCTAGCTGTGCTGGTGAGTATACTTGGATTTGATTCTAATGTTTCATTAAGTGTCTTCTGATTGTGAGTCTTCTAATTGTGAGGTTGAAGCGGTTATTCAGATTGTAAATTGTGACACCTCCCAATTCAAAGTATAGAATTCCAGACAGAATATACAGGATATAATTAATGTTGTTTACCAGGAAAGACCAGAGTCCCATTTATACAAAACATATCCAAGCAATGAAAAGGGAAAATGAACTCATACAAGTAAATCAGGGGCCACAGACTAAGCACATACCTTGTGCAAGCATCTGACGCAAGATAGGTCACGAGTGATGGACGGCACTAGGGTTGTGCTGTGGTAACCAACCCTAGTGACTTTTCTTACACAGCACTATTGCTGATCTTTCATGGGGAGACGCACGTTCTCTTTGCCCGTGTGCCATGAGCGAAGTTCCCCAACTTGTCCTGTTCTCGCTGTTTCACTGTAAAGCTCACTCCCTTGTTCCTAAGTAGGCCGCAGAGAGATTTCAAGAGAACTGTATAGCCCTTCCCAGACAATTACCCGCTTCCCATACACATTCCAGATGTGGCACAGAGCACTGACGGATAGCTGCCTCCTGATAAGACAGCTGTAAAGGAATGGGGAGAGAGCCCAGCAGTCTCAGCGCCTGCCTGCAAGTGCAAGGACGAGGGTTCAATCCCTGGTACTGCACGGCATACAGCCATGCTGGCTGCCAAAATCGAGAGTGGTTGTGCGCTCCTGTAATCCCAGCACAGGGGAGGCTGAGACAGGAGGATCACTACAAGTCCAAGCTGTGTAGTGAGACCCTGTACCAAATAAATAAATTACAAAAATTTAAAAAGACAGCTTTCAAGACTAATGCACAGCATCATAAATCTGGAATGTCCTGTCAAACAGCAATAAAAGCAATGACAGAATGATGTAACTTGAGTTACACATAAAGAGGTTAGAACCATTCTATAAAATGTGGCAAATTCTTATGAAAATTTAGCATTTTATTTTTATTTCAAGTGCTCCACAAAAGAATAGTAGTAGATACTCTGAGAAGCTGAAAAAAAAGTAGAATAATTAAAAAATTTAGAAGGAGCTGGGGAGATGGTTCAGTAGAATTAGTGCTTCCCTGGTAAGCACAAAGGCCTGAGTTCAAATCCCAGTTCTGCCAAAAAAAAAAAAAAAAAAAAAAGTAGTGTGACTTAAACACGTGGGGCAACTTGTAACAAAAGGTATGTGTCACATACCACGCCTGCTCTGTGTATTTTTTTCTAATTAGTCAGACATCCTGAAGTGGTCAAGAACATCTGTGGGGAGAAGTATGAATTGCACTAGGACTCCTCTAACCTGACCTGTGGTGAACTCGAATGAGTAAAAACTCCCTGGGTAGAAATTGCTCACTGTGTAAGGCAGGGGTATTTGGTTCTTTTGAGGCAACAGGATGCATTTAGTAGTGAGGAAAAGGGAGGTTGTCAAATACATCCTGAGAGACTCTTTGCTGGTTTGTTGTTTTTCAGACTCAACTTCTTTGCTTCTAGGATTATTGTCCATTATGAAAGACAGTAGCCCCAGAGCTGAAATTGTTCGAAAACCACATTTTCTTCAGAAGTTTTACTGGTGAATGGAATGGCTTCAATTCCTGTTTTCATCACTAGTCCAAGGTGATTTTAACATAAACCATAAAGCTATGGACTTGCTTTTCAGTGTTCTCTGATAATATTTAATCACTGTCAAACAAAGCAAATTTTTTCTAGATGATATGAAAATAAAACACAGAAAATTAACAAGGGAAACTGATCTCCAAATAATAAAAGCAAGGGGAAATTACCATGTACTGAAGGAATGGTTCAGGAGGGTGCTAACCACCGGATCAGGGAGACAGTGGTTGTGGTAGTCACAGGAAGGGTGATGGCGTAGGGACCTCTGGCCGGAGGACAGGCTGCTCTGGGGAGCGGGGAGCTGTGGAGCGTGCAGGGGCTTATGAGGGTGTCCCCAGCAGCCCTGGGCATCTGCTGTACTCCGCTGCACAACACACATGGAAATAAAGCCCTGATGTGGCACAGCGACTGGTCCGTGGACCCAAGGCCAGACAATGTTCCAAACAAGGTGAAAGATGTCACTAACCCTCAGTGTTAGCTCAATTATATTATGAGGCATTGTCTTCCTTCTTGGATATGGAAGGAAGTTTAAAATCCTATGCACATTCAAATGAAATAATTTGCTAAATATTCAATCTTAATCATTTAAGATAGATGTCTTGTGTCAGTGATGTCAAAATTGGTAGTGCATGGAGGATATTGTCTAGGTACTACAAATTTATGGATTTTTCTTGGGAATATTTACACAGAAAGGTGATATTAAAAGCCAGCTTTAATGATCAGTAAGTTAAGGATTTGAAATGCATGGGAAGATCAAAGATGCACTGAAGTTAAACAAGTGTTGAAAGATGCCCCACATCAATTTATCGCTCCGAAACTGCAAATGAAAACAGCAATGAGATTCCGCTATCTACTTATTTGACTAGCTAATATTCCAGCCACAATAGCAATTGCCAGAGAGGATGTAGGGAAAGAAACACTCATTGGGATTGCAAGCTGGCTTAGCCATTCTGGAAGGTGATTGGCTGCTATGTTCTCAATGCTAATATAGCTGTACCATGGGACCCAGCAATGCTGCTTCTCCATAGTTACCCAAATGACTCCTAGAGTCCTAAAGTCTGTATGCAAATTTAGCGTAGTTTCATTTATAATTACCTCACATCCTGAACCAAGATGTGAACCTAGAACTTGGCTGGCTGAGGTCGAAGCACTGTTTTGAGTTCAAGCCCAGGCTTGGCTTTATGGTGAGTTCAAGGCCAGCCTGAAGTGCACAGTGAGACCCTTCCCCAAACAAACAAAATAAATAAATAAAATAAAGTTAGCCATCCTCAATTAACAAAGATGTTCTTCTATGGGTGAATGAATTAGCAAAACAAACTACAGTATGTGGAATACTACTTAGTAATGATAAGAAAACAGTGAGAAGACATGGAAGGGTCTTAAGTGGATACTGCTATGCCAAACAAATCTGGAAGACTGCAAAGTATATAATCTTCATGATAGACATTCTGAGAAAGCCACAACTTCAGAAACAGTAAAACAACCAGTGATTCCCAGGGCCCTAGGGGAAGAAAGGAGCCATGGAACAGGTAAAACAAAATGTACGACAATGGATCTCTTAAGTATAACATTGTAATTATGGACACAGGTCACTATGCACTGGTCAAAATCCATAGATACACACCAGAAACAGTCAACTTTACTGTGTGCAAACCAAGAAAAGAAATCACTTAGAGAATTAGGTGATTGCAGAAGGAAACGTACCACGTGACAAAATCACGTCCATGTGCTGTACACTTGCGAGCGGCCCGGCAGAAGCAGCGAGGCAAGTTGCTGACCTACGTGCCTTTGGGAATAAGTGAGGTCTTAATAAGAGGCTATGCAAAAGGGATGAGGAAATTGCACACAAGTCCTGCACTCTAGCTGGGGTAGTTGTTTTACAGAGGTGCAAGTTTTAGAACTCTAATCCACATCTACTCCAACTGAACAATTAAGGAAGTGGATGAAGAGGCCGCATTTCTCACTGCTGGAATGAGAAATTGCACAGAAGCAAGAGGAATGGGCTAGGATACCCTACAAAGCAAGGGGGCTGGAGGGTTGTGCATTGAGCACACCTGGAGGCTCAGCACTTGGAGGCTGGGGCAGGAGGACCAGGAGCTCAGGATCAGCCTAGTGAGCCAAAGGGCAGCCTTGGCTCTACAAGGAGTGTTATGGTTGGTGTCCAGGCATCCCCCAGAGCCTTATGCAATCTTGGGGCAGGCCTCTAGAGTTTGTTATTAATTTATGATCCAATTCTGGGATTCTGGGTGTGAGTGTTACACGCTGGGATAACCTGAGTGCAACATAAGGAGGGGAGAGAGGCCTGCTCTCTGCTGCTGCTCCCTGTGCTCTTTCTGTTTTGCTCTTTCCACCACCATGAGCAGCTGTCCTCTGCCATGTGGCACTCTGCCTTGAAGCCTGCTTGGTGCCACTGAAACCTCCAAAACTGTGAGCTTCATGAGCCTTGCCTTCCTTAATTTTGGGTGTCAGGTATTTTGTCCCAGCAACCAAGGAAAAATAATTAAGACAATATGACTCAATCAGTCAATCAATCAACCAATCAATAGAATCAGAGTTGGAGACATTAACATGAATGCACTGCGATAGTTTGTGTCTCAGGTCTCCCAAGACTTCATCTGAACATAGAAATTTTTTAGAGGTGACTGAATCTAGAGGGTGTGATGCTGGGATTAAGGGTCTGTGATTACTGATTGGTTTGGCACTTCACTAATCTTGGTAATCTATGTAAGATAAAAGGGATAGATCAGACTCATAGTGATCCACCTGTTTACAGCCTTCTAAGAGCTGAGATTACAGGCGCTCTCCACCACACCCAGAAAGAGGCTTGTCTTCCGCTGGGTACTTTTCTGTCTTCTGCTGCTATGAACTGCTGTCCTCTGCCATGTGTCGCCTGCTTAGAGCCACCTGAAAATGCACTGAAGCCTCCACAAACTGTGAGCTAAATAAATATTTACCCCTTTAATTGTGGGTGTCAGGTATTTCATCTTAGTACTAAAAAAATGTGACTAAGATACTCAGGTTTACCTTAATGCAGGCACAGGTGGCCACGCATAACATAAGCTACCGCTATCCACGCATGTGCAGTATTCATACAGGAGTTCCCTGCTCTGCCGGCTCAGAGGGCCCAGAAGCCAGTATAGCGGACACCAAGAACCCGCAATATGGTTGTTCATTCTTATGAAAGGATTAAAGGCTTCTTGGAGAAATGTTTGATAGGACGGCTAGAGCAGAAATCCTGCCGGAAAAGTGTGGTTTACAGTGCCAGAAAATAAGCAAATGCTCAGAACAATACAAACACCACACAAGGACTTTTTTGGTTTGTCAAGGGGACAGAAGAGCTGACTGAAAGAGCTCCCAGTGGTGAAAACTGGAACAGGATGAATGACATCAACAATAAAGTGGGAACGTACTATCAGCCACTTGGGAGGAGACGGGGCAGAAAAGAGGTAAGATCTGCTCTGCACCTGTACCAATGCCCTGTGAGGAATGGGCTCATTATGCACTGCAAACAGGTTCTTATGAAAATTGTTAAAAAATGATTTAATAGCAACAATGATACTAGCATGATCTCATTTATAGCATTTATTCTTTTTTTCCCCTATATTTTAGGGAAGGGTCTACAGGGTGTTCAGGGTCTCACTACTAGATCAGACTCATAGTGATTCACCTGTTTACAGCCTCCTAAGAGCTGGGATTACAGGCGCTCACCACCACACCCAGTCTCAATTGCCATCTCAGTGCACCCTTGGTGCAGGGCCAGCACAGCAGGCCAGGCATTGAACCTCCAGCCCTTGTGCCTGCTTGCAGCCACTTTAATCTGCTGAGCTATTTGGCAAGCCCTATATCATTTATTCTTGATGAGACTGACCTCTGTTCTTCTGCCCCAAACACATAATAGTGCTAACTGTAAGAAAGATACAAGTCAAATCTCCAAAGAAAGATATTCTCCAGACTAGCTGGCCAACACTTCACAACACTGTATGTTATTAAAAAAACAAGGTAACTCTGAGAGACTATTGCAGCCAAGAGGAGACTAAGGAGATGGAATAACTGAATGCAACCTGAAGTTCTAGATGGGTCCTTGAAATAGGAAAAAGGACATTGAGTCAAATGAAGGGAACATGAGTGTGGACTTGAGTCATGACCAGTGTGCTGATATTGGTTCATCCTTCGTAGGAGAGTTAGGATACTTAGGTCAGAAGCTACTAATACGAGAAACTGGCTATGGAGTATGTGAACCATTATCCTTGCCAAGTTTTCTTTAATACTATTCTAAAATGGCTCACAAAATTTACTGAAAAATGTGTTGGGAGGAATGTTTAAAGCACTCAACTTTTTCATATATTTCAGGAAAAATAATGTGGTCTACAGGTCCCCAAAGCATCCAGATTAATCATCCGGATCTTGCCAGAAGTTTTAATTTTTTAGACATGGACTGTGAAGGATGGTTTTAATAGATAATGATGCTGCTTTGCAAAGTCCAAGGAAGTAGTAAGTTCCTTTATAGTACTAGAATCTTAGAAGATATTAATATTACAAATAAGTAATAAACTTTTAGCACTCCTTTTAGATTTTTTTCCAGTTTCTTACTTAGCTGCTGACTAGTTTTCACTGATGGAACAGTTGAAAGCAGAAACATCTTGACATTTTATAAATCGAGATCTAGCATTGACTTTCTGTCTTGAGGATGTTTTCGCTCTGAAATGTTTCTGAGATGCGTACATTCTCAGCATACTCAGTCATTCACAGGTGGGTCATCCAGTTGGTAAGATTTTTGTGCCTTTTACTTTTCTTCTCTGCATCCTGTCTGAATTTCTTCTTAGAAAAAAAAATATTTTCAGAGTGGAAAGAACAAGTACAGAATATGAATTTTTAAATTGCTTCAGGTTTCACTTATCTTCCTCTTCTCCCACTATAGCCCCATCGCATCATTCCAGATGCTCATAATGGAGGCAGAGACCGTGGTGAGTAGACCACGCATGGCTGTGACTCTGCAGGGTCTGCTTCAGCCTGACTTGCTCCTGGCCTCAGCTCTGCAGGAATCGCTGAGGACCCATCCACCTCAACTCTGTGCTGCTCGGAGCTGGGGGCAGCTGGCTGCAGGGCGCAAGCTGATGCTCTACCAGGCTCAGAGAAGGAAGAACTCTGTGCCCTCCCCTCCTGGCCCCGAATCCTGCTTGGAGGCCTTGGGCCCAAATGTTCTCTTTATGAATTCTCAACTTGGTGACAAATCTTGGAGCATTTGGTGGATTTGTAATGTGTTTGAGAGTAAGAGAAACAAGGCGGTTTTATTTTGTTTTTAAAAAAGTGAAGTCGATCTGTAAAGTCTGCTCTGATCAAATTTCAGATGAGATATAAAAAATTATTCAGCAGATTTAATTTTCTTAATCAACAAACAACACAGTGACTGCTGAGCACATGACACAAAGAAATTCTTTAATGACTTATCCTCTGTTTTACTCATGCAGATGCTGTATGTGCCTTTTATGTACACTATTCTTTGAAAATATATGCTGGTCCACACTCATAGTCACTTTCTCAAAACTTTACCAGACCATTAAGCACATCCCAATGTCACTAGAAGGTGTGCTATAGTGTGCATTTGTGTGTGTTTGTGTGTGCGTGTGCATGTGGGCAGGGAGCAATTTATTTCATAGTCAAAAGAAAGATAAGGTTCTTCTCTTGGTGAGAGAATTTAAGCCCTTTAGATAAAAAGTTGAGAGAGTTGTTAAGGTAAGGGTCCATATGCCTCAAACAAGACACAGTAAGTTCTCTAAATCAAGCCAAATCTACAGTAGGGGATGGGCTCCTTACAGCCAGAGGGTGTGTGTGAAATGCTGGCCATGCTTTCCTTGCAGAAGAAAGGTCACAGTTTACTCCTTGTGGAAATCACCGTGTGATATGGGGAGGCTGGATATGCTGGGGATGGCAGGGCAGTGGTGTGGGTGAGTGGGGAGCACACGCCCTCATGATGAGTCTTTGGTTAGCTGTCTTTGTGTCATGTGGCAGGGCAGCAAATTTTAGAAAGAAGAGTAAAGGCACAGGTTGTTTGCCAACTACTGTTCCTCAACGGCCGCCAAAACCAGGTGCCACCACCTGGGTGGCTTAGACCAACAGGCATTTGTTCTCATGCTTCTAGAGGTTCTGGTCTGAAATCAAGGTGTTGGCAGAGCTGTGCTTTCTTTCTCAAGGCTCCAAGGAAGGATCTGTTCCAGGCCTCTCTCCCCGCTGCTTGTAGTTCCTTGGCTTATGGCAATGTAACTGCAATCTTCACTCCCGTATTTCTTTTTGTCTGTGCCTCTATGCTCACATTGTCTCTTCCTAGTGAGGCTCCACTCATGCTGGGGCAGGGACCCACTCTCTTAACTAATTGCATCTACCTAATTCTAAGTTTCCACCCTGAGGTCCTTGGGTTACACTCGATCTTAGCCAAAGGGCCAAGAAGCAATTGGTCCTGTGGTTAGGATGCCCACCAGGAAACTTCAGAAGACACAGCTCAACCCATAAGAGCATGCAGCTCTCTGTAAGGACCTGGCAATTGCTGTGGACAGGGCTGTTCTTAGAGTCGATGGGTCTCTGGTTGTACAGCCATCCCTCTCTGGTCTGTGAAATCATTGAACAGGTGTTCTGGAGCAAGGTACATGGAATCATGACAGTGGCATGGATTTGGACTGGATTAATTATAAACTTCTTCAAAAGATAAACTGTCTTTCCAGAGCTAACCTATATTATCAAAACGCCCATCTTCTTATATTAACAAACCTGCTTCTCTTAGTGTAACTTCCAAAATATGTCCTGAAAAATTCTCCATCCCTCTTTTCTGTCAAACCTGGTGAAATTTTCGGGAGGGTAAATTTAAAACAATCAGGTATATGGAAACTTTCTAGTTAGTCAATGTATTTTGTCTAGACTTATTTTTTTTTCCCCTCTGGGCATTGACTCTTGCTGAATCTTTGCATTTTTCAAAGCTTGAGTAGAAATAATAGTTTTAGTTGTTTAAGAAAGGGAACATTTTAGAATTAATCTTGCATTAAATTGGAAATTCAGGAGGTGTTAACACATAATTGACTTCATATGCCTGATTCTATACTACATTTAATAGTTACATGTAAACATTATTGCTAAAAGAAATGAATAAATGAAAGGATTCTCCTCGTGGTTATTCTTCCTGTTAATTAACAGTAGGATATAACACACAATAGACCAAAAATAAAGGCTGGTCAAAAGCATTCAATTGCTACTTTTTAAAGAAAACAGAGCACGAATGGGGAATAAATAATGTGTTTTATCTCTTTACATTTCATAACAAACCCAGAATTCTCTTTCACCTCATTGCCAAAAAGTCTGAGAACCTCAATAGCCATTTAACATAGTGGAACTTTTACAGAAATGTATATTAGCAGGAGAGAGAATGATTAGCAAGGTTCACTTGTTAACTTTTAAAGTTCTGGCCTTTTGTACCCTATGAGGGTTTTTTTTTAAATCATTTGTTTAGATCATTTTGGTCCAAGACTTGAATTCTCACAGTGGATCTTAAAGCCTTGCTTATCTCCAAATGAGCCTAGAAAAGAAAACGAATTCTTGCATTATTAAAAGTCATTTGTTGTTTGCAAATTTTCCTCCCTTTGCGTAGGGTACCAGATAGTATTCAAGGATTTTCTTTTGATATTACATGAACTAAAGTGTTTCATCAAAATCCTGTTTCTCCTTGGGGCTTATAAATGCAAGGGAGTTGTATAAAATGCAATGGCACCTGCTGGTGCAGCCCGACTTTCCCTCTCTCAGTTTTTGCACACTGAGAGGTTAAAGGTTTGACAAAGAGAGAACAGAAACAGGAAGGCACAAAGTCCTCACAGGAGGTCTGGGCTGACCCTCTACTTCAGGATTCCTGGCCCATAGAGGCCCAATGGAGATTTGTATCTCCCTGCTGTAGGTAGAGACTTCAAGGACAGGAAGATGGTGTTTGTATGCACATGAATCCTGCCTGCAGCATTCCCTTTATATGTAAAATGAATAGCTGGAGCTTGAAGTTGAACCATGAAGTGTGTGAGAGCGCAAGGCGAGGGGTTGACCTGTCTCGCAAGCTGTTAGTACTACGGCAGAGATGCCCAAGGCTGCACTTCAGCTAGCAGTCCTCTTGCACCCTTTCCTCCTATGGTTAGCCAGCCCACGCAAGGTCACTAGGAAACACTGGCATCAAGTGTACTGATTTCCTTTTGTTATTTGTTTTCTGAGAGCCCAGCATTTCTGAAATCACTGAAGCTACTATGCACTTTTATTTTATCTTCGTCCTCACTACCAGAGAAAGAAAGCCCATGGAGCGGGAGGGTTTTATTTCCGTAGCACTTGCTGCTTATATCCCCTTATGTACTGATGGCAGAGAAGATAGGAGAATATGTGAATAGCAGCATTTGGAAGGAGCCTTTGCTGAATGCTTACTCGACATTAGACCCTGAATTAATCATTATGCATGTTACTTTAGTCACCTCTTAAAACATCAAGGTGCAGGGGCCACAGGTTCAGTCCCCAGGCTTGCTGTGCTGGCCCTGCCCCCGGGGGCACACTGAGATGGCAATTGAGACTAGGTGTCATGGCACACACCTGTAATCCCAGCTCTTTGGCAGCTGTAAACAGGCGGATCACTAAGAGTCGTACTTAGTAATGAGACCCTGAACACCTTGTAGACCCTTCCTTAAAATACAAGAAAAAAAGAAAGAAAACCAGCACGGAATGCCTCACAGACACCTAACCTCTAAAATTCATGCCATTCTTTAGAATGGGCTCAAGGGTAGAGCTTAGTCCCGACTCAAACTCCTAACAAGTGTACCATATTGCCTGCCATAATTTCCCTCACCCTTCTCCTTGGGGGATGGAGATAGGGAAGAAAATGAATGGCTATAAACCAGGGAAGTAAATAAAGAGTAATTAGAATATGTGTACCTTCCAGTTATTGTCTTTAAATTACTATTTGCTAGAGGCCTGCATTGTGATTGCTCATTGCCATGGTTCTCGATTGCATAATTACCTAGCACCGGCCAAGTCTGGCCAGCAGATTCTAACTTGAACATATTTGCCATAGAGAACTCTGGTTGATTTCTGTATCAAAGTCTTCCTGAGATTTGTAATCGCAAACATGTGGTGCACAGCCTACTGTGTATTCCCAGTCTGAAGCTACAGCACTCAAGCAGAATGGCCAGGTCATGAAGAGCTTGCCCCCTGGCTGTAGTTTGGGTGTCCTAAGAGCTTCCACGGCTGATCTCCACCTCGAAGCCCACACATGCATTGGTTTTGCACTCAGGTAGTGAAATCTGGCCTGAGTATGGCTATAGGAACGGAAACAAATCTGGACCTTAGGACCTGAATGCTAGGAAAAGCACAATCAATTGTCACAATTTTATGAGGGGAGAAAGAAACCTGAGACTATTTGGACATCTGGGTCTCTTCAAAGAAAATTAATTTCTTATTTGCTTCTTGGAGATATTTTCATTGAATAGTAGAATAAATAATTTTCAAAATACAGAGTATATGGAAAGAAATATACAACCATATTCCATCATCCAAGGAAAACATAATAATTAGAACTACTAACATCTAGTCTGTCTTCCTAGTTTTATTCAGAGATAAATATGTCTAAAATTTTTTATGCTTTATAATTAGACCCTTAGACATTTGATGAATATATAAAAATAACATTAGACTTTAAGAACAATATCACAATTTTAAAATTTAATTTTTGTTGAACTGTGTAGTGATCTACTTAATGAAATACAAATTTCATAATAAAATTATTTACTTTGAATCTAAATTCCATCATGCAAGTAATTTGGCAATCCAACCCCTACTTTTTTAAAGAGAATATTAATCAAGTCAGTCTGGCATTAATCAGATGAGGGTTGTTTTGCTTAATGTTGATAAAAATCAAACAATGACAGTCTGAAGCTTGCTTGGTGTTGGTAGCTCTGGGCTCTGAGTACCAGTGTCTTCCAGCCTTTTGTGTTCAGGATTTTAGCGCCTTCTTTGGTGACTCCTGCCTTCTCCCAGCAGTTCCCCAGTAGCTGCGGATGAGAGACCCTGAAAGGCTTTCCAAGGACCACTCCAGGGAGTGGCAGCTGGGCTGCAGCACTGGGGGGTGGCACACAGGAGGGCGCCTTCCTAGACTGATCCAAGCAGTGTGAGGTAGCTCTGCTCATGCAGAGGTGGACTCACCTAGCACACCCAGAATGCTATACCCATTTGAGAACTTTGGCAGCTGGGGGAGACAGGGTCATCAGGACATTCCAGGGCTGAGTCAGCAGGAATGGCAGAGGGGCACAGTGATCTGGGGTTGGCCCACAGTTCAAGCCTTCTTGACTTCTCGAGTGGAGTAGCTGCAGGGAATCTAGCATAGCCTCGGTCATCACTGTAAACTTCAGAAGTGGATGCATGATTGACAGCCTCTGTGTTTTTGTGGACTTCGTGGGGCTGAGGTTGTGAATGCTGCTTCCTTGGATGAGTCTTTCAGGAGAGCAGGCCATATTAATTGTGTCCCACTAGCATTTGCGGGCTTTGGCAATATGGTCACTAAGCCTTGGCCCCTTCTCTCCATCTTCAGCCTGCCAAGTGTGGCTTTCCAGATGCTCCTCAGAGAAGCAGCACCAGTTCCCAGGGCAGCCTGGAGCAGATGAGTATCACCACTGTAAGCACAGCTGCAAGCACAGCTGGAGCTCCTGTCAGCATGGATTAAAGAACAGCCTCTGAAGTTGACAGTAAAATCCTAGGGCCAGTCACTCAGGCCACCCTGAAGGACCTGGGGACAGGTAGGACAGCTCTTGCTGGAGTCATTTCACTGGGCTTTCAGAGGAAAATCAGAAAAGTATGACCTCATTTCTTTCCTATCTCTACTTGGAGATGGTTTGCTCCTCCAATGTCATGAACATTTCTTCTAGGTCTGGCAACAATAGTAATAAGGCAGTTTTAATAAATGCTAACATTTGCTTAGTCCCCACTTACGGTTTAGAAGACTAAAGTGTGCCTGCTTAGGTGGGTGCAAGGACTGGGGTTCCATCCCAGCGTGCTGTGCTGGCCCAATCTGGGGCACGCTGAGAAGGCAATTGGGACTGGGCCTGGTGGTGCACACCTGTAATCCCAGCACTTGGGAGACTGAAAACAGGAGGATCACTGTGAGTCTGATCTACACAGTGAGACCCTATAGACCCTGTACCAAATACATTAAAAAAAAAAAGATTCAGAAGAGCACCAGGACCAGCCATGTGCTCCATAGGAATAGACTAGTTATTTGCAGATTTCACAATAATGAAATAAGGAAAACTTGACATGAACTTCAACTGCTTGGCTCCGAAGTGCTAGGGTATAACTTCTGAAAGAGGGCCATTTTCCAGTCCTATTATGTCATGATTTCTCTTTATTGACTTTTTAAATTTTAACTTATCACTAGTTCATTTAAGTATATTTTCATATTGTCTCTTTCAGTAAACAAGATTGGTATATAAATCTAGTTTTTATTTCTTAAGTTGTTATCTTTATGTTTTTGAACAGCAAATAACAAAATAAGACTTACATGTGTTTAGGCTAGTGGTTCTCAGACTCTACACTGCATCAGAATCACCTGAAGGGCGTTTTAGAGACGGTCACTCGGCTCCTTCTGGCCTCTGATTCTGGAAGTGTGTAGCACGATTCTGGAATTCGCATTCTAACATGTTCCTGGGGGAGGCTGCTGCTAAGGTCTGGTTTTGTACCCAGAGCAAATTCCCTGACCACAGAAGCCAGTGCTGTCTTTGGTCCTTGGCAGATGTAACCCAACTTCAGCGGCTCAGGCCCTCTGTCTCTCTTAGCTGTTATCTGTTCTGGCTGGATGACTCATCCTCAAGTGCCAAGACGACTGGAATAGCTGTAGGCCTTGAACCAGTGCAAAAATATCTAGGGAAAGGGAATCTAGCTCTTTCAACAGTTTTCATAGGAATGAGGAAATTTCTTTACCAAAGTCTTCAATAATCAGTAAATTTCTTTGAATCTGTATCCATGCTAGAAAATCTCTTCATTCTGAAAAGAAAAAAAAAAAAAAATCAAGTGTATAGGGGATGCTCCTTGCATATTGGCTTAAGTCTACATAACTGAAGAGCTCCTGGATCAGGCGCTCTTTGACAAGGCAAGGGCTACCCCGGATGTGGGGTGCTTAAGTGGGGAAAGAGGACTGAGCTTTCTAACCAGTCCTTTTGGTGTTTGTTTTCAAGTGGCTCACTTGAGAAAAATCAGAGCATCTTTTTTTTCTTTCAAGAGGCATTTTTACACTCTATCATTGGAAAATCGAAAATGGTACACTATGAAATCTGACTTTCTCAAGTTGACAAATGAGTATTTTACATATGAATACTAATACAATATGTTACAATGGTAAGATAAATGTGCACATTTTTAAACTGTACTAACATTGAGCAAGGTGTCTCATCTAAATAGGGACTTATCTATATACAAAGTGTCATTGTAGCTATAAACAGCAGAGTCAATCACTTAATTTTCTGTTATGGACTACTGCGAGCCTGAAACGCATTCAGTGCTATGTTGCACATGTGTCATTTACTTCTATTCACTTATGAGCTCTAATAATTAGGCCACACTGTCATCTATAGTCGCAGACAAGAGTTTTGCAGTGCCTGTGCTACTGCATTATGTAACAATGTATGTTGTGTGACTTAAATGACTGTAATAGTGCATTTTTCTTGCTGATTACATGATACCTCCCCTGGCACAACACGTCTTAATTTCTCTTAGAAATTATCTCTGCGAAGCACATATTACATGAGCCATGTTGATACATGTGGTTGTTTTTGTACCTGAATAAATTAGTTTATACTTTAGTGTTCAGGTCTATAGGGCATAGTGTATCATATATATATGAAGTTTTTTCAGAGACAGAGTGGGAAAAAGAGGAAAATGCCTGGCTTATAGTAATTACCCTGTAATAATATTAGTTTTATTGACATTTTTATTTAATTTAATGTAACATTTATTGAGGAACTGTAAATAGTGGAGCATTGTTTAAGGAAATGAGTACAGTCACATAAACAAGCACAAACACCTCACATTAAACGCCAGTGCCGTCAGCATAAGCCGCCTGAACATACTCATTACAGAGGTAATTTCTCAAGCAAATCAGTCGAGTAACTTGTTTCCTGATAGCAGCATGGGGAGTTAAGACTGCCAAAATCAACAGCGTATTTCAAAGGCTTCCAGATCTTCAGTAACAAAGGCTGAGTAAGCCATGATTCATAATCTGGAAACTTCTATTTGAGGGCCTTTTTATCTCCTCATATCTGGGGTGTGGGAAATGCTGGTGGCAGGAGCAGCAGGCAGGGAGGAATTCCGGTCCGTTTCTAGGGCCACAGAATGAAGGAGAAGCACGTAGTGAAAGTTCTCCCAGAGGAGCGGAGCAGTTGGATGTTCAGCAAGAGAGTGCCTGGGATGTGCACACATAGATCCAGATATAGATTCAGACCCTGGGCATGGGCTACAGTTAAAGAGGTCTTCCAAGTTGTGCCTCTTCCCAGGAGTAAAGTCCTGTCTGCCTCCCACCCAGCCACTCCATATGGCATCTCTTGCTGATTCAGTCTGTGTGGTTTTTTTCTGTGTGGAAGGCAGAAAGTTGGAGGAAGGTTGTTCTGTTCTGCGGTGCTGGTGCCTGAGCCCAAGGCCTTTGCACCTAGCCACAGTCCCAGCTTGTGAGAACATTATTATTCTCCTAAGGTCTCCTTAGTTGCCCTTGCTGATCTTACACTTTTGATCCTCCTGCCTCAGCCTTCCAGAGTGCTGGGCTCACTGGCGAGTGTCACCATGCCTGGCATTTACTGCTCTGTGTTGAACCTGCATATAATGTCATTAAATCCCTTGGGCCAGAAAGGATTTAAATTATGAATTGTCACAGTCTCCTGCAGCCTTGGGCAATGCCTTAACTCACAGAGCCACAGTTTCCTGTCTTTTAAAAGAAAAGATATTATCTACTTCATGGATTTATTGTGAAAAAATGAGTTATGTTCCAAATGAAAAGAGCCATCTCAGTGCCTAGCTTGTATAGCTCCTTACCAAAGAAAACCAAGAATAAAAGCAAAAAGTTCTAGTGAGTTTGCATTAGGCCAAATGTCCTTTATATTGAAGCTCAGAATTTGTATGTACAAAGTTCATAGTTTAGCACATAACTTACAACCCAAAGGCATTTCTGAGAGCAAAAGGCTCATTCTTAGTAAGTAGCTTGTAATAACAGGCAAACACGCACTATACACAGTGGATTCAAATGGAAGAGTCACAATCTTGATTTCTTGAAATGTATCTTTGCAATCACTTTAATTTTCTACTATTGACGTGAAAGTCCCAAGGCTCCTTGGGACTATTTCCCTATGGATCATGCATACAATATTACCTGAAGAGCCTGATCTTCCTTAATTTATCCCAATTTTCCTTCGAAGTTTTAAGAAAACTTGGCTCCATTTCTTGCCTAAGCAGTAAGAGAGAGCCACAAAACTGTGACCTACTCCCGACTCCACAGGAGTGTCCCCAGGGCTTATGGGCTGAAGGTAGGAAGGAAGAACAGTTTTCATAGGAACTTGCTTTGGAATCCTGTAATGTAAATGTGTGATGTGGACAGTGTTTCTTTCTTTCTGCTGTTATTTGATCCAGAATACACTTTTATGATAAACTTGATAGAGTTCAGTCAGTGGAATGTGATTCTGCATAGCAACTTAAGTTCCTGTTTGATGTGGAACAAGTAGTCCTGCCTTCAGCCAAAAGAAAGTTACAGGAAGAAAAGGAGAAATGTGCCTGTTTTAAGAAACTTCTGTGAGATTGCAAGTTTTAAATTTGAGAGAAAAGTGCAGCATATAAATCAGAAAGATGAACAATCTGGAATTAGCTGTATTTTTTAGTTGTTGTTCTCTTGTTTGGCTTTAGGCCTAACCTTGAACTGTTTCAACTTCTGCTATTAAATCTTAGCTTTTTCTAGAAAATTAAGTGGAGATACTTTGCACCTTGATTTCAGAGTGGTCTAGGTCTGAGCATCTACGTAGTAGAACAGTGGCTTGGAAGGAATGAACTTTAGGCTTCATTTGCAGAAGCTGGGAGCTGCTTACTGGCATCTGTCCGGTGTCTTTTTTACACACATTCACCTGGTCGGATTTTTTTTTTTTGGCCTTTTTGAGACAGGGTCTCGCTAAGCAGTTCAGGCTTGTCTTGAGCTCACTTTGTAACCCAGGCTAATCTTGGACTCATGGTGATATTCCTGCCTCAGCCGTCCAGGTGCTGGGATTACAGGCACGGAGCCCATCCCCAGCAGGTCAGATCTTTTATATTAGTTTATTCAGGCCAAATGCTCTATCTTAAGTCAAGTGTGGACACTGCCATTCCAGGCTTTCAGTCCAGTGAAGCACACAGCATTGATATCAATTGAACCCAGGATTCATTCTATTCTAGATGTGGGCACCACAGTGATTTAAGGCCTATGAGAGGCTTTCTGAGAGACTAAAATTGAATAGGATTTGATCAATAGGAACTGATCATTTCATGGTGGAAATGCTGTTGTAGGCAGGAGGACTAGTCTGTGAGGAATGGAATAGAGATGTGGAAGGGAGAAGCTGGAAATAGACTGGGTAAGGTCAGTAGGAGGCTGGAGAAGAGAGCAAGGCCTGGATCCTGGAGGGTTCGGGGGTCACATGAAGAGTTCATACTGTCTGGTTGACAACTGGAAAGGCATTGAGAGGTTTTATGCAAAGGTTGAAATGATCGGACATCACTCTACAGAGCCCAGTTAAAGAAGTTAGCAAGAGACCATTTGAACTCAGGCCCTTGCACTTACCAGGGAAGTGCTTATTCCACTGAGCCATCTCCCCGGCCCTGTTGAAGACTGATATATTAAACAGAATAAAATCAATAGCATTGTCTACAAAGACTGTTCGTGGAGATGGAGATTTAGGAAGGCACACTCATGGGACTTGGTGAGTCCTCATAGCTGTTGCTACCACTAGATGAGGGAGAGATTGTATAATGAAAACTCGTGAGTTCACACCATGGTTATACTAAATTCCTTTGTGGACAAGCTACATTTGAAATGGCCTTAAACAGGCAATGGAAAAGTGTTGTTGTTTTTTTTTTCCATCTTACATATTTGGTACAGGGTCTCACTGTGCAGCTCAGACTCGTATTGATCCCCCTGCGTTCAGCCTCCCCATTGCTGAGATTATAGGCGTGCGCCATCACACCCGGACTCAGGTAGCATGTTCAGTGTACCCCAGGGGTGGGACTGGCATGGTGTGGGACCAGGAATCGAACCTTCATCCTGTGCTTACCAAAGCAGGTACTTAGTCCTCTGAGCTACCTCACCAACCCAATGAAAATCTTTTTAAAAATCGATTTTATAAGCCAGGAGTCAGGTGAGTATGGTGTATCATCTTTGGAGATGTAGAATTATTAGCATTAAGCGGTCTTTGAGGCCCTGAGAATAGCTGAGATACTCTGAGGAGAGTGGGTGAAGGTTCTGTTGGTTTTGTCTGGGGGGTCTTGCTCTAATTCCTTGTACTCACAATTCTCCTATCTCAGCCTGCTCTGTAGCATGATTCCAGGCTTCTGTCACTACCCCTGGCTCAAGGACAGACTTCTAAATAATGTCAGCACATAAGCAAGGAAGAGGCCTGTTTTTATATTTCTCTAGCCAGAAGATCTCAAAATTCCTTTAGCAAAACAGGCGTCATGTGACTACAGTCTAAATGCTGACGAGATGAACTGTCTGATATTATGCACGGGGTTTGAATGCCAGTCAAAATCACTGATATTTTAAAACTAGATTCTAGTTCATGATAAACATCTCTCAAGGTCCTGTAGAAGTGAAGAGGAGTCATAGCCTGATTGTCTCACAATGTCTTTGCAGTTTCTTTGCTTTTCCTTCCCTTCTTTGGTAAAGCTCTCTCCAGGATGTGCTGCCCTGGTAACTTGCCAGGCACAAACAGCTTGACTACTGCTCTTGCTTTATCCTAGATAACATGCTCACTCATATTATAGAAAAAAGAAATTTTCAGTATAGGGAAACTCTAGAATGAAATATCTGCTTACCCTAGCCATGGGCTATCACTTAGAAAGGCCAAAATTACCCTGTATAATAATTGAAGATTTAGTTTTTCAAGTATCTTATAAAAATGAGCAAAGACAATGTCCAAGGTAGATTCTCCTATTTTCTTCTCTTCATCTCTGGCCTGAGTCATGTCCACACACAGGCTGTACCTCTGACACAGTGCACAAACCGTAGGGTGCTGGCACATCGAATTAGAAAGGCTCTCCGAGGAAACTTCTAGCCCAAGCCATCTCTTCTGCCCTCCTCATGTTTTAGAGGAGGAGTGTAAGATTCTGGGATGAGTTGCTTATTGAGGTGTATTTAAATATTATTTACATTCGTGGAGACATCATTTGTTCATGCTGGTTAAGGTCTCAGGTGCCTAAGATGACTATCTTGGTTTAAATCCAGTTCCACATAAGCCATGGTCTTGGGAAAATTACTTAACTTCTCTCTTCTTTGGTTTCAATAAAATTAGTTCATTATAATATTGAATGTTTAATGCTGGTAAATCAATCTGCATAGGTCTCCTGTGTTTCTGCCTGTCTTGGGAGCAGCGACATTATCTCTTTCCAGACTGTTTTTTTAAAGATATTCTACATAACAATCTATCATGAAAGCTACAGTGTTTTCTTCCTGAGGAAAGAGCAGGTGTGTTTACTGTCCACCATAATGAAGGGGCTATCTAGAGCAAAGGAGAGGAGCGCGTACTGCTTTTGATAAAATATTTAGGTTCCCCAATCGTAGGATTCCTCTCGTATAACATGATCCTGACACATGCAGGCATCACGTGGCCCTGAGAGGATCCATGTAGATGTCGATCCTCTGGGTGTTATTGCTGGTATGAGTAGCAAAGCCCTTGCCTCTGACCCAGGTCTCTCATTTCTCCTACTAGCATCCATATAATTGTAGCAGAATATTGTATTATCTTACAAGAAGAGTAAATCTTGGGGTCGGCCAAGTAGTTCAACAGATTAAAGTGCCTGTAAGCAGGCGCAGGGACCAGGGCTTCACTCACCGGGCCTGCGGGGTGGGCCCCGCCCCTGGGGCATGCTGAGCCAGCAACTGAGACTGGGTGTGGTGGTACACACCTGTAATCCCAGCTCTTGGGAGGCTGAAAACAGGTGAATCACTGAGTCCTATCTAGTAGGCAGACCCTGTAGACCCTTCCCTAAAAAAAAAAAAAAAAAAAAAAGACGAAAAATAATACGAATAAATCTTAATTCTATACTGCATTTGACAATAGACTTCTATAAGAACTAAGTAAATAAGCATGAAGAACTTTGAAGTGTGTCTGGAAGATAATATCTACAAAACTGAGTAAATATTAGTTTTTAATCTTATTTTATAGTTATACTTGTGAAAGGCACATGCTTTATTAGTAGCAGCAGGGGCAGTACTAGAATTCAGATCTGTAAAACTTCATTTTTGTCTGTCTCCACCTTACCCACTTGCTTCACCCCAGGAAATGTTTTCTGTGTATACTTAGTTATAAGTTTCCTTATTTTAGTGCTGAAATTAATTCAATTTAAGAGCAAGAATTAAAAATGTTTCACTTGTGTTTTGGGTGAATGAGTTAGTTATGAAACAGGTTCTGATGATTCTAGAACTACATGTAAAGTATCATTGAACGGGAACAGGGCCTGAAATCTTGACAAACTTTAATACTTTTTTTGTTAAAAAATCATCAGGAATGAATTATTAAGAAGTCTGAAAATGTCCTGGTGACAATCAACGTTTAATATATCTGCTTGCCTTCTTGAAAATCTACTTCTACTTTTTACTAAACTCTCAAAGTTACTTTCTAAAATGCATATTTTATAGACAGAATCTGAAAACAATGACTCCCTACTACTTCTTGTTGTATTTTGAAATATTTTTCTAAGACATTTTTTTTTTCTTTTTTTTTGGCAGAACCAGGGATTGAACTCAGGTGCTTGCGCTTGCCAGAGAAGTGCTTATTCCACTGAGCCATCTCCCCAGCCCCTCTAAGACATTTTGATAACTCATGGGTTAATATTTAGCATTTGCATTGCAATAGTAGCAAAAAAATTCATATTAATAAAATACTTGCTCACTTTATGACCCATCCATGCCCAACATTTTACCTTTTAATTTTGTGAAATCTGACAGCAGTCCCATAAGTGACTTTGCTTCACTGATGAGGAAGTGAGACATGGAGAAATCCAGTGGTGTTAGGTCTTTCCCTGGTTTTGGTATCAGCATAATACTTGCCTCCAGGAATGATTTTGGGAGGACTGCTTCCTTTTCAATTTCATTGAGGTATTTGAGAAGTAAAGGGATTATATCTTCAGTAAATTTATTGTAGAATTCAGCTGTGAATCCATCAGGACCTGAATTTTTTTTTTATCGGTAGGTTTTTCATTACATTTTGTATTTCAAAATGTTATTGAGAATTGTTATATCTTCTTGATTCTGGTTTGGTAATTTGTACCTTTCTAAGAATCTGTCCATTTCTTCTGTATATGGTTAGATTTCTAAATTACTGTGTAAAAATATATAACTGTTTATTCATATTTTTAAATATTTTTTTATTTTTTAAATTTTTTATATTCATTTAGTAGAGACTTAAAGTTTAACATATCAATACTTGATCGAAAATACATGCTCCATCTTATGCCTAAGATGTATGATATTCAGATAGACAGTGAGGTTAAACTACCTGCATATGTTGTAGGGCAATAATAAGCTTTTTGTCTAGAGGGTTAACAACCTAAATTTGCAGACCAAAATTTAGAGAAAAAGAAGGGCTACAAGGATAGCCAACATTGTGGCCCTAGCCCTTCAAGGTCAGTAAGAACTCAGGACATAAGAGAACCTGTACTGTAACATTCTGTAACTCAACTATGTCCCAAATTTTCTGATCAAGGAGATTATGGGGCCACAGAGGAATGTGATCAATGGTGTAGTGTGTTTCTAAGGAGAATCACATGGAGATAAAACATTCTCTCAGGCTTTCACAGAGAGCAAATTGGTCAAGCAATGGCTGTGACTCACCCACATGGCTGACACACTGACAAAGGATCTAGTAAGTGTAGTACAGGGTTTTGGGATAAGTCCTAACAGGACTTGACTGACTTTGTCAGATAAAAAAGTTATATTTCTTGTTATATAGGTCTTTCTTTATCTTAGTCTTTACCATCCAGCAGAAAAGTATAGAAATAGGGTATGAAAAGTAAAGCCATGTTAATATGCTGAGCTGTGGAAAGCTCAAGTCAACAGCTTTGGACTTTGCCAGCCCACTACTATTGCGGACTACTGCACTATATTGGAATATTTTGCTAAATTCATGCACCTACAATATTTGGATGGCAATGGAATACCCATCTCTGGCAAAACTAAAGAAAAAAAGGTGATATAAATGAAGGACCATTTTGTATCTGCATGTACCGAATAGCTAGGATAGATATATAGCTACTTTCTCTTAATTCAATGAAAAGAATAGTGTTTGGACAGGATATCATGTCTGCATCTTGTTCCATGAATGACTACTATAAAGACAACAGTATACAATGTATTAATTGTTGTAACTTCCTTATCAACCTTTTTTGAAGCTGACTCATTGTAATTTTTTTCTCAATAAAATTAATAAAAAGAAAAATCCACTGGCATGTTCATGCCAGCACAGCGGCAAGGTCTCATACATTACAGTGAGCAAAGTCTAGTACTTGCTGTAGCCTACAATAGTGTCACTGATCTAGGGTTGTTTCCCACATAGATGAACATGATGCAAGGAAAAGCTAAAATTAAGAAGCAAAATATCTCACCGAACAATAAAATAAAAGTAATCATTATATACTCATAATTGCAAATCACAAATCTGCTGTACTCCTTTAACAAGCTACTCCTAACTAGCCTGGCTCTAATTTATTCTCCTGGATAGAATAGGAAATACTGGTAGAAATATAATTATCTAATTCAATCTTAAATGATATATAACTTCCTAAGTTAATTTAAAAAATCTTCCAGAGACGTTAAAGATCGTTTATATAGTGTAAAGGCAAACATTATGTGAAGATAAACATCTCTTACAAATTTCCTTGTTTCTTTCACTCTCTCTGCCTCACCCCTCACACACTGGACATCCTATTTTCAATTGTGAGAAAGTTAAGATCAGTGGGTTGTATGGCTAATATCTGACTTATGATGTTCAACAAAAATTCAGAGTTTTTTCTTTCATTGCGAACTCATTTTGTTCTTTCTCTTTCTGGTTCACTTGGTTCATCAGCTCTTTAAAAACACTGGAGCCTTTCCCCCCCTTCTGCCATCTATGTTACTTCCGGAGTTCTGTTTTCTATCTGTAAATCTGTCAAACATAGAAGTTCCATTTAAAAAATAACATTTCACCTGTTTGTTTTCTTTTCTACAGTGTACTTCATGTATAAAAAAAAAATCAGGCCAGATATGGTGGCAATATGGTGGCACATGCTGATAATCCCAGGCAAGATAGGAAAATGGCTGCAAGTTCAAGACCAGCCTACGCTACATAGTGAGACTAGTTACATAGTGAGACCCTGTTCAAACAAACAAACAAAAAAAAACAGCATGATTTTCTTTGTTCTTGACCAACATTTGCTCTGATAGCTGCTCTAAAGCAAAGGGAGCTGCCAACACAGGTGACTCATTGGATAATCAGGTCACAGGGACCCAGTCTAGGCCTCTGTCCAGTTAGCACTCTTGGTCACCTGCTTTGTGTACTTTTAAGGATTTCAAAACCTCACATATCTCCAGATCTTTGGAACACTGATTTGCTGTGTTCTTTAGTCACTATCATAGATGGCCCTTTGGGACCTCATTGCAGTCTAGAAAAACCCACATTTGTTAAACCATGGAAAAGTTATTGGGATTCTAATACTTTAATGCCAAGATACCACTTTCAGTGCAATGCATGGTGAGAATAAAGACACTAAGGCATACTTGTAGCTGCCAGGAGCAAGGCCTTGACCCAGGGCCCTGTCTAGGTTTCATTAACACATGAAGAGGGGAGTAACTTGGGGATGAGTGACTGTGGTGGGAGGTACCTGAGCACAGGGAGCTCAGCTAGGTAGGATGGACTAGGTAAGAGGCCTGATAGCACCTTTGCAACATGGGGGGGGGGGGACAGAGAGAGAGACAGAGAGAGAAGGAGGCAGAAAGAACACTCTGTATGTCACAATTCAAGGCAGTATCCCATTTTTTGAGGTTGGTGCTTCAGTTCTGATGTGTAATTTTTTATGTCCTGAGAAGTCCTAGCCTCTTATCTCAAGCCTCGGTCTCAGGCAACAGCATGGCTGTACGCAGCCTGGCACACATAGCATTCGTGAACTGTAGGTAGAGCTTCACTGCCCTGTCCATTGCTTTACCAACTACATATCAGCATCTCAGCTGGACCCATTTGCATTGCTTAAAGCCAATTTAGAGAACAAGGAAATATCCTGGACAGCTCTGTTCACATCCATACATGGAAATCAGGCTAGGTTTCGCCATAATGGAGACAGCTGCTCTTCTTTCAAGGAGAATCATCCAGGTGGTCCTCCAAAATTATTAGTTTAGATAGGCAAGCTTCTTGTCTTTACTGACCACTCTTTGCACCATCATCCTGGATGGTTATTATTAGAAGTTCTTTTATTTTATTTTACCGAAGAACAAGTAGCAATGAGACAGTTTCAAATTAAATTAGTAGGACAGATTCAACAATTAATACATTGCCCATTTTTTCATAGTGGCCTGGAAACAAGGACTGAACTAATCAGATCCCATAAACCCTATTCTTGATCCCCAGATGCTTGTAACATTATAACCTAAGGAAATACTGACTGGGGAATGTGTTTAGTACACTATATTAAAAAGAGGGAACCCGCGCAGACTCTGCCAAAACGCATTTGCAGCTACTTTGTCCTCACTGCGCACCCTTCTTCCTTCCGAGCTCTTCCTGTTTTCCAAATGTTTAGTGTGGGTCTTAGAAGAAAATGTAGCAAATGATGGCTGTGGCGGGAGAAGGTCCACAGCCATGCAGGTGTCCTGAGTTTGCTCTTTCCCAGCCTTGCAGAAAAGCTACTTTCAGAAAGAAGGCTCATTTTACTCTTGGCAACAGTTCACTGGTAATTGCCAATGGTATTTATGTCACAACATGACCAGAATTTTTCAAAGCAAAATGGTTAAGTTAAGGAGTATTTCAAAAAGAATAAGAACACGAAGGACTCAGGAACTTTAGACCCATTCCTAATACTTCAAGCAACTTTATTTCTCAGAGAAATTACAGACAACTTTGTCATAGAGCATAAAACAGCTACTCTTACTTTTAAAAAAAGATTTTGTTTTTGTTTTTTGCCTGCAACCAAAATGGATTAAAAGTTACAAGAGGCAGAATCAGCTACTCTCGATTTTGAGTGTTTTATTTTCCTGCTTCATATAGAATGCAGGGTAATTCCTGGGTTCAGGGTAATGAAGAATCACTGATTGTTGTGAAGTTTTTAACAAGAACAGGCTTGACTTGGAGTCACGCGCAATTTTCTAATTTTAAAGTAAGTGAGGTGAGATATTATTGGTGGTAGTATTTGTTATCTGAGTTTTTTCCCTAGTGAAAACGTATTGTTAATATAATTGATTAGGACTTGTAATTCTACAAGTACCTTTCACAAGCTCTTGGTTTGAATATTCATCCAACAATCATGTGAGAATATAGGGTCTCATTAACTATTGTTCTTTAGGATAACTTTGAAGAAAATATTGTTGTACAAAGTTATGACTTTTGACCTAGCTAGTATCCTATCTGTTATACAGATTTTTTATGAGTTCTTGCATTTATGTATACACAAATATATTTGAAATGTATTTTTTCTATTTATTTCCTTAAGTCAGTTTTCTGTATTGAAAAATATTAGATATAAAACATTGAAGTAGCATGTCAAAAGAGAAAGTTATCTGTAGGAATCATAGAAAGAGATTCAGCAGGTATTTTCCCTTGACATTAAAGAGATGATGCGTTAAACAGTGGATGAAACATGTTTAAGTCTTGGATGTATCATTTTTTGGTTGATTGATGTACTGAGGAAATAGTTCTTCTTCATAGTCAGAAGTGACTATTGGGTGTGAAATATAAATAAAGTCTCAAAGGGTAACTTGTTCTATTGCATTTAAAATACCTTCTTTCCCTGCACCCCTTCTTTCTCCAGCTTATGTTGCAAAGATTGAAAGAATAATCAAGCATCAGGAGGGAGGAATAATTGGGGCATCTGACCAAGAAAAAAGAGAAAAGAAAGGATATAGATGAAAGTAGTACTCAGAGTTGAAAGAAGGAGACTCTTGGGGAAAGTGGTATACTCTTTGATTAGAGATATTTATGCAACAACAACAATCAAAAGCAATATAAGAAAAGTTGAAGCAGACTCATGGGCTTGCTTGGGTAAACTCAGGGGCCAGGATTCAATCCCTGGCTCCTCATGCTGTGCCAGTCCTGTCCCCAGGCACACTGAGCTGGCGATGGAGTCCAGGTGTGGTGGCACACATCTGTAATCTCAGCAACAGGGAGGCAGAAATCAGGAGGATCGCTGTGAGTCTGAGCTGTGTAGTGAGACTCTGCACACACACACACACACACACACACACACACACACACACACACACAAAATCTATCTGTTTCTTTGGATAGAGTTGGATTTTAGAAAACCAGCTTCTAATATCAGCCTCATAATTAATGGAGTATCTGAAACGTTGATGAATAGACTCTGAGTGCCTCAATATCCTCTTGTAGTAAATAAACTGATCTCTACTATTATCCCATTGTTAGAATTGAAACCAAGTATACACAACACTGTGAGAGAAATCAGGCATGTAATCTGTACCCGAGATTTACATTTATTTTATTTTTGGCATTGCAAGAGTCTCAGACAAGGTGCTTGTCTGTAAATTCTGAATAATATGCTGTCAGAACAGCGAACCTGCAAGCTCTAAGTACTGTATTGATTTGTAGGAGGTGTAGTATTCCAGAAAATGGGAAAGAGATGGGGTAAAGCAAAAGAAGAGTAATAGAAGACCAAAGATTATGTCCTTAAGTGATTGCCTGGCATAGCATCTAGGATTACACTATTTCCTACAGTGAAATGAAGTGGATATTTTACACCTTTCTGCCTGGTAGCATGGTTATTTGTGTCTGTATCTCTTCCCCTATTTGCTTACAAAGCCCTTGAGGACAGTAGCCATCTCTCATATTTTCCACTCTTAGGGGGCACATTACAGAGCTTTTCACACATGATCAATAAACAGGAGGTAGGTGAATCCTATTGGTTGATTTTGTCAGTTATTCTGTGATTGAACCTCTGATCACATATCACTAATGATAGGAGGGGGTGGCAGAAAATATAAGGCGACTAGACTTGTGGTTCAGAGCAGTATGGCTTCTGTTTCTGAAGAAGTACTTTGAAAGGCAAACATGTAATGGCTGCTAAAAAATGCATCCTTTGTATCTGGGCATCATCCAAGTTTTTGTGCATTTTTCCTTAATTAAGGCCTCCCAGCAGTTAGAAAGTGTATGTTCTTCAACAATGGATTTCATCATCTTTATAACAAAGAAAGCCAGTTCTCTCTCAGAAAGTGTTTTGAAATACAGTCTGTGATGTAATTATAGATGTAAAACTGTATCTTCTAAGTCAAAGAGAATTGTTGAAAGAAAAGGAGCTGCCTTGTCTAGAATGCCAATGTCTTTATTCTTATGGTACACTTTTCTTTTCTTATGAGCAGAATATATTTATAGAGGGAAAGAAATCTCCTATTGGAGAGAGGGACAGGAAGGAGGCCTGAACAGGTTGTCCCCTTATGATACACTTTTGAGAAACACTGATTTGGGAAGAAAAGCATCCCAGAAGGCACATTTGTTGGTTTTAAATTCTCACGCTCAGTGTGTTCCAAGGATCATAATTAATTGAAGGATAATGAAAGGCTGAACACCCAGAGCCTGTGAAGATCCTGAATTATGTTTTCAAAATCTGAAAGAAGAAAGCATGCCTTGCTTTAGATGGGAAACCACAGGGTGATGATGAGATTATAGCTGTGACGCGTATCACAAAAGCATTCTAGCAGCGTTTCAACCAGTTCACAACTGTCAGGATAAGCAAAATCCCTTCCCACGCTGATATACACACGCCTTATAGATGCAATTCCACTTTCTGAGCCGCACTGAAATAGTATGTTAATTTATTAGTGTTTGGAAATTGATGCCAGCGAAAAACTTGCAGGTTTGGCCTTTGTCAGGACATCAAAACCTAAATTTGTCTCCAAGGCAATCATTTTTGGCAGTTTTAATAGCTGAATGACTGTGAGAAAATCATAAGATGTGGGCACCACCACTTGCACTTTGGAGAAATCTCAAAAGAAAAATGCATCTATGATTATATCAAGGAAGAACTATAAGACCTGGATTCCTTTCTAGTATCTATATAATTTACCTCTGAGGGATTTTAAGACTTTAGGGAACATGGATGAAATTTAGATGTTTGTTCTTCTCTTGTTATTATGGGCCTTTGTCTCTTACCTCATAGCTAATAGTAAAATAATACGGTCACTTGGTTTTGTTGAAAACATTTAGCTTTGGGGAAAGGCTATGTAATCCTATGTGAATCAAGATAGAGGCTGGACAAAAGGCAGTAGGAGTGAAAACATTGTTCATAGACAGGAAGTGCAGGGGCCAGCTCTGAGCTGAGACCCACTTCCGGGCACACCTTCCCAAAGCCATGGCATTGTGTCCAGGGGCAGGACCTGAGGAGCCGCACATGGCTGACCCCTGAGTGAGCACCATTGTCTGGTGTCACGGTCTCACACTTAGTGCTTCTATGTGAGAGAATTTCCTAATGTTGAGCAAAGTCTGCATGAAGGAAATTACCCATAATAAATGTCAGACCTAGCAAATTGAAAGCACTCAGGAATTATTAGTTCAATCAGTAGGTGAGTCAATGAACAGAGACCTTTTTCCCATGGGAGCTATCTTGCATTAGCTAATCTAGGCACAGAATGTATTGACTTCTATGCACTATATCACATAGTTTGGAAGGTGAATATGGATCATTGCAAAAGGGGGCTATAGAGTTTTATGTAACTGATTTTAAAACAAGACTTTACATGTAGTAATAATATAACTGTCTTTTGAATGCTTGCCAAGTCTTATATGCTCTGCTAAATCTTGAATTGTTTTTTATCTCTTTTGTGCTCTTGAAAAACAATGAGGTCAACACAACACACCTACTTTATACAGAAATTACAGGGTCGGAATGGGAAATCCTTTGCTGAAAACTTCGTGGCTACAACAGGACACTGAAGGGTTCTGGTCAACAGTTGGGTACCAAAGTACCTATTCTTCTACCTGAATTGTTTTATAAACACAAACAGTAATGTAGGTATGGATCCTTACTTGAGACGAAGCACACAGAAAAAGAGACATACCAATGCCAAGTCATGGCCATATCCAGTACCAGCCCCTAGCCCCCATTGGAAATCCCATGTTTACTCATGTAAATACCAGACTCAAGAAGTCAGAGCAATCCACAAAATTATGCAGGGAAGCAGAGAGAAATATGAAAATTGCAGTGAAAAGATTTCTAACCACGAGAATCAACAACATTGTTCTAACACAAAACAACATTGTTCTAGCCACAAACATAAACAAAAGGAAAATGCTGGAGCACTGAGTTTCATGAATAGTTAACATGTTTTATAACAACAACAATAAAACAAGCCAGAGTTTACTGCAGTCAAATTTCAAATGATAGTAACAAACCTTAAATATTAACAAAGTTAGACTGTATAGTCCTTTTCACCAGGATCCTATTTCCTTCTCCCTTCAGCCTACACTTTCTTTCCTTAAGTCTTTCCTTTCAGTATCATATATAATTATTTATTGCCTCCCACATGCCATGCAGTTTTGGGTGTTTATGATACACAAGAAATAAAAAACACATATTGTTGTCTTCAAAAAGTTTGTATTTTAGTGGTAGGTGACAAATATTAAAAATAAGTCTACAAAGGAAAATATGAGTACGTTAGAAAACAATAAAGACCACTGAAATGAAATAAGGAAGAGTTAGGTCTATAGAAACAATATAGGCAGATTGTAATTTAAAGTTGTGCGGACAGGCAAGGACATGTTCAGTGAGAAGAGTGCATTATATCAAGGATTTGAAGGAGGAGGGAGATAGGATCCATGGGGTCATGATGGGAAAGATTGTTCTAGATGAGTGTTACAGACAGGGCATGGGCCCAGGGAAGGAGGGTGTGTCAGAGGCACAGCTAGGAGGGTATGGGTTGGTAACAGAGAAAGTGAGAGGGAAGTACTGGGACAAGAGGTGAGAATGGGGACAAGAACACAGGCCAAACTGAGCCTCCTGGGCTCTCGATATCGACCCTGAAGCAGATGGTGGTGTGAGGTTTGGGCAGAGTGGCATGGTGTGATCTAAGGGTTATGTGGGTCACTCTAGCTATGTGTTAAGGAGATTGTGGGCAGGGGTAGAAGTGAGGCAATCAGTAGCAGGCTTGCCAGGAATCCGGGAGAGGAAGAATAATGCATTGTAATCAGAGCTTAGTAGTTGAAGTCTGAATGTGTTGTGGCATAATAAGAGGCTAATGCTGCTTCCCCTGAGCACCACTTTTGCTGTGTTCTGCAAGTTAATGTACTGTTTTATCTTTTTTTTCATTTCAATACACTTGTCAATTTCCTTTATTATCTTTTTTAACTCACAGGTTATTTAGACATACTTAGCTTTATTTTTTAACATTTGAGGATTTTTCTCAATCTTTCTGTTGCTGATTTTTACTTAAACTGTCTGTCTTATGACATATGCTTTACATTATTTCAATCAATTTAAGTGTATTAACATATTAAGGCTTTTCATGTGACCCACAAGATGTTGTTAATTAATCATTCATGTGAACATGAAAACACATGCATTCTAAAGTTGTTTTGTGAGTGTTGTGTAAATATTAATTAGATCAAATGGGTCAATAATATTCAGGTTTTCTATGTAATAATATTCAGGTCTTCTATATCTTTCTGTATCCTATAAAGTTTTCCTTTTTTTAAATTAAAAATTCCTTAATTTTTTATTCCTGGTACCACTACCACAATTTACAGGACAATATAGCTGATGTAATGAAAAGAAAGAAAAAGAGAAAGCTACAACAGATACAAGACCTCAGGAATGTACATCTCATTGACACTACACTGCATTAATCAATAGCTGCACTTTTTGCAAACTGTGGCTGTGACAGTCCTGAACCAAAAGGGTTTCCTGTTTAAGCTGCAGTAACTTTTCTGCCTATGGATCATCATTCCTTCTGTGGCAGATTTTTACAGTTCCTCTAATGCATTTGGGATGACTGTCTCAAAGTAACCTACAGCTTTCCTGACAACTCCTCGCTCTCTCTCCTGCTAAGAACTGTAGCCCTTTTCTGTTGTTTCTTAAAACCTTCTGCTACCATATCCACCGCTTCCACCACCAGATCCATAACCACCACCACAGGGACTGCCAGAGCTTCTTTCACCAAAACTTTCCCCCTTCATGGGTCCATAATTTGACTGCTGCTGTCCACTATAATTTCCAAAATCATTACAGTTCCCACCACCACCATAGTTACCACCATCACCTCCAAATTTATTATATCCACCATCACCTCTTCCATAACTACCTCTGCTGCCACTTCCTCCACCACCATAACCTCCTCTTCCACCAAAGTTTCCACCACGGCCAAAATTCCCTCCACCACCTCTAAAGTTTCCTCCATGATCCATAAAGTTGCCAGATCCACCTCCATAGCCTCTTTGTGATCCAGCAGACTGCATCTCTTGTTTAGAAAGGGCCTTTTTCACTTCACAATTTCTGAACAACAATTTTATCAACTGTGTCCAGATCATCAAAAGTTACAAAAGCAAATCCTCTCCTTTTCCCACTTTGCCTGTCTTCCATAACTTCTATGGTTTCAATCTTGCCATATTTTTCAAAGTAGTCTCTCAAATTACATTCTTCTGTATTCACTGTTAGATGGGCACCAGGCTTTACCGAATTCTCTCTAGAAACAGCTCTCTTTGGTACCACTGCACGCCCATCCACTTTGTGTGGTCGAGCACACATTGCTGCATCCACCTCTTCAACATAAGAGTAAGTCACAAAACCAAAGCCTCGGGAGAGTTTTGTTTGATTACCGCGCAATCTGTGAGTGTGCCCCATTTCTCGAAGTGTTCTCTTAAACAATCATCGGTAGTTTCAAAACTCAGACCACCAATAAACAGCTTCCCCATCTTCTCTGGCTCCTTTGGATCATGGCCCTCCTTCCTCCAGCTGTGACGGCGACAGCCGGAGTCGGGCTGGGGGCGACCGGGTGGCGGTTTTACCTCCATTATCAGACCGGACTCACCTCTTCCAACTCGAGTTCAATATGGGACCAAGTTTTCCATTTGTTTGGTTTTATTAATTCTTGTAAGAGGAATGTGGATGTGTCTAACCATTTTAGATTTACCCTTTATTTCTATCAACTTTTGATTTTCTTTGTTTTTTTTCTTAGATCGGACCCAAGTGCAGGGATCACAGCACATGCCACCAAGTCCAGTCTCAATCGCCATCTCAGGGTGCCCTTGGGGTAGAGCTGGCACAGCACACAAGGATCAAACCCCCCGACACCGCTGTGCTCTGCCTAAGCAGGTGATTTAGTCCACTGAGCTATCTGGCCAACTCTATCAACTTTTGATTTATGGACTTTTAAGTTTTGTTCTTAGATACATACATAGGAAAGACTACAAAGTTTTGTTAGAGATTTAGCTCCATTAACATTATGCAGTGCTCTCTCTAACCTTGGTAAATTTTGTCATTGTAAAGTATACATTGCTTGTAGTAAGATAGCCACTCTAGTTTTCTTTCCTATTAGTATATCTACAGCTCACATTTAAAGTGTGTCTCTTCTGGACAGCGTCAAGTTGAATCTTGCTTCTATATCCAATTTATCAACAAGTATCTTGTATCTGACCTGTTTATGCTCTTTACATTGACTATTTTATACTTTTATCTGCCTCTGTCATCTTATTAGCCATTTTCCAAAGATCTACCTATTGTTTCTTTATTTCTCTTTCAGTTTAATTTTGCCTCTCTTTAGCTTCAATAAATACACTATTAATTCTATTTTATTCCTACTTAGGGGCTCATTACTTATGCATTTCTAAAAGGTTAGTGGTTTTATAGGATTTTAAACATACATGCTTAATTAACTAGAACATGCTTAAAATAATAGCATGCCACGTAATACAGATGTAACATAAGTTCTTTACTACAGTGTAGTACATGCTGTACTCAATTCCCACCTCCTGTCTTCAGCAAAGCTATTATCATGTGTTTTACTTCTCATTTGCATTGCTACTAATTTGCTTCAGTCAAGATCTTTTGTTGCAATTTGAATATGAAAAAATAAATTTTATTTTACCGTGATTCATTTCACTTCCAGTGTTCTTTATTTTTTTACATTGATCAAAATGTACACTTAGCCTCATATTCCTTTTGCTTAAAACCCTGGCTAACTTCTGCATATATCTTGAGTGTAGATTCAATGAGCTTTCCAGATATATTAGGTATAACTACTAAGAGAAAGCCAAATCAAAGATAACCAAAGGGCTCATAGCAGAGATATTGTTGGTCAATCACAAAGACTATGCAGATACTAGCTTGCTTGTGAATTAATAAATCCCATGGAAACATAAATTCAACTTTGAAAGAAGAGTGCTGTACAACTTAGTATAGCAAACTCTAGTTTGTTATTGTGTGATACTGCTGATTGAATGTAAGGTCTTATGCATGCTAAAAAGGCACTCTACCACTGAGCTACATCTATAGCCCATTACTATATTATTATTATTGTTATTTCATTTTGAGATAAGATCTCACTAAGTGGCCTAGGATGACCTTGAACCTGTGGTCCCCTTGCGTCAGCCTCTTAAATAGCTGGGATTAGGGGCATGTGCCACACAACCTATATAGAATGAATTTTTTAATGTAGATATCTACCTTGGAGTTTTCTAGTCCTCAAAGACCAAATTTCAATGATCTATGCAAGTCCAAGGTCTTTCATGTTAATTGCCAAGGAGGTAAGAAGAGAGACAGATTCTGCTTATGTGTGTCAGCCTATTTCTATGGGACTAATCTCTTTCCTTCCAAGTTAAGCTAGGTTCAAAGCTCAGTCCCCTCCCTGATTTCAACAGCAAATATACTCCCCTTCTCCTATTTGTTTACTAGGCTTCTTCAAATCTTGTTCATTCTACACATGGTCTTTGTTACCTCCCTGTATGAAATTGCTTCCTGTGAGTTCCAAATTCTTCCCTATCTTTTAGGTTGACTATAACTATCTATACATTCAGCCCTCTGTATGAGTATGCTTGTATGTGTTCCCTTTAAATAGGTCATCAAAATAGGAGAGGCTTCAGCCTCTGCCCTTCTTAGATTTATTTTTGTAGGTACACCCTTACAGTCACAAGTGAAGATACCTGGAAATACAAAAATCTTCTGAAAGTAGAGTCTATGATGAAAGGAAAACAAGATTGGACAGAGACAAGAAGTGAGAAGAACATGACTGAAACAGTAACCTCAGTCAGTGCCACAAAGACCTCTCAAGGTTGAGATTCCCTATAAAGATGTCCTGAGTTTAAAAGTGTACCTCCTATCAATCAATGTTTAAATAGGGGTTGTCCCCAGGAATTGGTGCAAGAGACGGTACAGCTTCCCTCAGTTGAAAGCAATTCCCAGAGTTGAGACTGCTGTGAGTTGTCAGAGCCAGTTTCAGGCATCTGCAGTGCAACTCCTTCCTTAGAGGAGGTATCAAAATGTAATTGATTTTAAGGTAGTAATTGCCTCATACTACCCTTTGGGCCACTCAATTCCACCAGTCTCACTCAGTCCATAATCTCAAGATGAAGTAATCTCTTTAGGACAGTCAAAGTCTGGGAAAGCCTTTCAAAGCTCTAAAAGAGCTTTGATGGGATAAGCTACAGTAGCAGCCCTCTCTCTCTCCTCCTTCCCACCCTGCCCACACATCTGCAAGTATTTCCCAGCTTGCACCTGGTGTTTAGTCTCTTCTACCTACCAACCCATCCACCAAAGTCCTCTCACCTTAACTACCACATTAGTTCACCTGGTGACTTTCCTGATGGGATGACCCAGACCAACATTCTCCAGGGTGTACGAGACCCTGGTGTCATGACCTGCTGAGGATGTGGCTTCCACCTATGTCCACTTACCATCAAAGAGTCCTCCTCCTGACTCCTTCAAGGTCCCCTGAGGGTCACACACATTTTTCCCTGTCTTCTTGTGCAACACTAGTCCGACTTCCTGCTGATGATTACAGCCAGCTACCTCTGCTGGGACAGCAGATCCTGTTTTTGGCATATTGGATGCCTCCCACAAAGATTCTGACTACATGGAAGCCAGAGCTCAACTTTAATAGCATTCTAATGGAAGCATCCTCCCTCTGGAATTCTTGGCCATTGGATCTATAGGACCCAGAATTACAAAGGTAGGAAGGATGAATTTCCCAAATGGGTCAAAAGGATTGGTAATAAGCACAGTCACTCATTACAACCCTTCATTCCCAGATTCCATATTCTCCCTATTGGGAAACACAGTGTCATATAGTATATGGCAATGTAGGGCTTGCCTTCAACTTAGAGGATGGCTCAACATGCTTATGAATATAATTTCCAAGTCACCACCTATGTGTACCTCCAAAGTGTCACATCATTACTCTGTTAGCTGGAAAACTTGTAGATGACAGAATATATAATAAGCTAAGTAAGCTCATGGTCAAGTCCCTACTGCCATATCCTATTTGATTGTTACTGCAAATTCTTAACTTGAAACCTAATCCCCCATGAGCTATGTTGAAATAGGTCCTTTGGGTGATGAACAGGTCATGAAGGCAGAGACCTTCATGCCCTTATAAAAGATGCCCAGTTTCACAGCTTTGAAAAAGTGTCTTTACATAAAGTTAGTGACAAAATATTGAGTTTATCAATGGAATCACTACTGATCCAGAACACAAGAGAAGAGAAAACTCTCCAAGGGCATAGTCATAAGAGTAGTCTTGGTCCATCCCATGAGGCCCTTTGAGGGTGGTGTTATAGGAAGAGTTTCCCACTCTCACCTACTTGGTGCCAGTCAGCTGTGCCAGTACTGCTATGGCCCCCATCCACTCAAGAAGGGTTTCTGTTTTGAACCGTCTTGTGTTGCTGTAACAAACTACTCGAGCCTGGGTACTTTTCAAGGAAGATAGACATATTTTCTAAGGATTGTTACTGATGGGACAAGTGACAGTAGCAGCCCTCTCTCTCTCCTCCTTCCCACCCTGCCCACACATCTGCAAGTATTTCCCAGCTTGCACCTGGTGTTTAGTCTCTTCTACCTACCAACCCATCCACTAAAGTCCTCTCACCTTAACTACCACATCAGCTCACCTGGTGGCTTTCCTGACCCAGACCAACATTCTCCAGGGTTTCTCTACAAGAAAAAGAGTTGTATTTTGGCTCATGAGTTTGGAGGTTGTGGAAGATAAACCCTGTTAGCCACATCTGATGAGGACCTTGTGGATCCTCATATGACAGATGGCATCACATGGTGAGAGTGTGTCTTTGTTTATAACAACCCACTCTCAGTGTAACTGATCCAGTCCCATGAAACAATCCCACTCAGGAGAGACAAGCATTAAGCCCTTCTGAGCACGGTACCCCACTGACCTTATATCTCTTTTCAGGCTCTATCCCTTACAGGCTCCTCTACCTCTAATGCCATAGGAGGGGCCATGATTTGAGCTAATGGGCCTTTGGAGGACAGTCCAGACTCAAGCCATAGGAATATCCCCACATCAGTAGATCTCTTGTGATCTGTTAGCCTCAGGAGGGCCATACAGTTGTCCTCAGCTAAAAGATCCCAGCATCAGAAAATATACCCCCGAGAAAAATAAGAATAAAAGCATCACCAGTCTTTCCACGGCCTTCTGTCTTTCTGAGTCAAGGCTTTTGTCTAGATTAATGACTCCTCTGTACAGGGAAGGAACATTAGCTTCTGTTCTTTTCATCCCCTCCCTTCATAATCTCTGACTCCTAAAACAAGAAAGCCAAGTTATTTGTGGGGTAATTTGAATTGCAGAGGTTACATGTTTCCTTGAGTTTTATTTTCTGGCCTTAGTTTCTGGATGCCTAAGGAAAGGATCCCGTGGCAAGAGTCATTTTCTAGAAAATACTTATTCTTTCTCAAACCAAATCTATAAAGACGGGAGAGAAAGAAGGTACTTTCATTTTACTTGGCAGCTGTACATGTTATCTTGAATGTCTATAAGGCAAATGGAAACCTCCCAGGTGGAAGGTGGAGTAGATCTCCCATACTGAAGTAGTGGATACAGTCTCTCAGTGGGAATCCCCACTTTTCTTGATCTTATATCAGACTTGGATTTTGAAGATTACTCCTTGGGACCATAGTTTCAAGAAAATTAATTTCTTAGGAAGGCCATTAAACCAGCATCTTCTTCTCAATCCACAAACCTTCGGCTCAATTCTGCCATTTGGTTTGGCTCTATCGGTCACAGTGCTCTCCTTTCTTTTCTTTTTTCTTTTTCCTTGAATGAAGCTTTGCAAGCAAGGAGAGTTTATATCTCTTCTAAGTTCTAAAGCTGCCCTAATGATGCCTTCCTGTGTGTTGCTCTTGTAATAACATGTTTCAACTGAGCCTGATTTTCCAAACTGCTCAATAGCACCTTGTCATGCAGCCTCATTGCAAAAGGCTCTAGTATTAACACATTTGCAGAGAACTTTGGTTGGTACATGGCAGGCAAGTGCACACAAAGTCCCAGCAACCCTCCAGAGCAGCAAGAACACTTTTCAACACTATCAAGGGTTTCGCCATGAAAGCGTAGCCTTTTCAGGACCGAGATCATGTGTACCTCGAATGCCAAGCCCAGTAAGTTTTGTGATAATCACCTTTGCATGGCACTGCATCCCCACACAGCACGTTAGCCACTAATGTTGCACTTATAGTCTGAGCTAGCCTCCCTCAGAATGCATCTGGCTTCTGATTAACAGTTGGCAAGTTCTACTGAGGCTGCACTGTGAGTCTGATAACTGATTTAACCATCTCCAGCCCTATAAGATTTTGTCCTAACAGAGCTTGGTGGAAAGCAGAGGACATTTCCCCTTTAAAAACAATAAAGAAGTATATTTTGAACACTAAAGATCTCTAAAAACTTTCACCTGCAACTTGTGGTGCTTTGGCATTATAGAGTTATATGACCCCTTGCTTTTTGTGGAAAATATTCAGTGTATTTTTCTTGAACAATATGTCCCTATGCAAAACTGCAAAACTGATCTGAGCCTTGTGTTTCTTATGGGGCTGCTGTGAAAATATCTTTTTAAGTGCATGAAGGTCAGTTATCTAAAGTAGGTGCTTTTTGAAGCCCATCCTGAAAATTCAGTGCAGGCTTTTTGTAACAGTCCATGAAAACATCACTAGAAGCCTTTGTAACATCTTCAGACAGCTTTGACAGTCACACACCTGGCTTCCCACTTAGGCCAAAAACATGTTGTTTACTACATTTGGGATTTGATCTTCGCCCCTAGGACTTTATTTTTGAGAATCTTCTGAGAAAGTTACACTAGGTAAATATTTTATTTCTGAACCCAACAAATGCTGACCCATTTTTATTCATGCTGCTTAAAAACTGATTAATTTATGTTATGTCTTTTCATCTTCAGTTTATGGTGTACAATTAAAAGAAATTGGTTGTCACTTTAAACATTTAGCCCAGAAATATCCTTAGACAGCTCAATTAGTCCATTCTGTACATATCTATTTTCTACATGAATGAGATGTCCTAACTTTTCCAAAATTGTTCAGGCAAGATTTCTCATGTTCTAAGTTCCAATTGCATTTTATTCTTTTCTAAGCCTTCTTTGGAAGCCATTCTGCAGTTTGCTGGTCCTGGAACAGTAATTCCTAGGAACAAAATTCTGTTGGTTGATATACAGAAGCCCATCCTAACTGTATTCATATGAAACAACATTCATTTGTTTAGTCCATGGTGTTTAACAGTAATATTGGGGCGGGCTCAGCTGGGTAGATCCCAGCAGGAGTCTTTCTTACAGCTGTAATCAAATGTTGGCCAAAGCCACCATCATTGGAAAGCTCAGTGTCCAAAACTCATTCCAGTGCCTGGCGCTCTTGCTATTAATTGGAAACTCACTCAGCTGTCCACCAGCATGCCATGGTCCATCTCCGCCACCAGCTCAGCAGCCTCTCACCTCACTGCAGCTTCCAGTGGCTGGATTCCTCTGTGGCAACTCAGGGGATCAGCAGCAAGTGTTCTCATAAACCAGACACAAAACATGTTAGAAAGCACATGGCAGCCTTTATCCTGTACGCTCCTAGTCAGCTAGTCACAAACCCACCCAGATCCAAAGAATAGGCATATATTCCCACTTCTCAAGAGTATCTAAAATGGTTGTAGCCATTTTTAAAAACCCAGCATAAGGAGCCTGTGGCTTTTCTGTCTTGCATCCCCAGCTTTTATAACAATCTGAGACACATAAGGGGATTTTCTAGGAGTATTTGTTGCAATAATGATTTTTAGTGTGGGAAGGAATTACATGCATAATGCTTAAGTTAGTGAAGCTCCACTGTTGAGAGTTTTGAGAAGAGAAAAAATATTGTTGTTGCCTCCCTCTCAGCTACATTAAATGAGGTAGGCAACTGAAAACCTAGAGACAGAGGGCTGACCCCGTGTTCATTGCTTGGTACTTTTCATCTGTTTACAATTGTTAACTAGGCCAAAGAGAAACTCCTACATGGCTCCACCTCTTACATACATATTTGAAAAGCTATCAGTTTCATATATACCAAAAGTGCATGAAATTCCAATAGCCTGGTGAAAGCCTCAAGGAACATCTAACAATCTGAGAACTCTGGAAGCTCTCCAGAGAGGCTACGCAGGGGAGCAGCTTGGGCCACACACATCCAGCAGAAAGCTTTTCTCTGATCCATGTAGATTTGAGTATTAATGCTGGTGTAATTCTCCTTGGCCAATGCACATGGAGGAATTGCTGATGTGAAGGAAGGGACTTCTCAGATTATGTGCCATTCCTCTAAGGATGAATTTCAGGACTTTTTACACATCATGCCAAGTTTATAAACAGGAAAAAAAGCCTTCACCGCTGTTGTCTCACCTAACAAGGTAGCATGTTTACAAGTGGAAGCATCTGCTGCGAAATGTTGGGCATCTTGTTTGAATGCTGTGAAATGAAACAATTTCTGTGATGTGTCTATGGCAATGCCAAGAAGTTCATCTGCCAGCTGGAATTCCGTCCTTTAAGTGTCTTGTTATGGCAGCACAAAAGAACGCAGTGAGATTAGTTCAGAGCATCAGCCATCCATCTTGGGGCTAAAAGGATTAAGTCTACATTGCACATCCTTACGTAAGACTGTGCATCGAAGCGTTTGCTCCCTGTCCATAAAAGTACAGCACTTGATGCTATTTTTTAGGTAGCCAAACATTAAACAGAATAATAAAAATCCATGCAGAGAGATTTAAGTAGATTTAAATTGCATGTTATTCATTTAACATGCAAATTTACCATGGATTTTCAAGTAGACTTCCTTGCTGGTTGTGGCAGGGTATGGAGGAGGGACTATAAAGTGGTTGAAAGGATGGATTCTATGGGCCCTGTGTGGTTTCAGTACCTGTTAAGTAACTGTAACTTCAAAAAATACAGGGGCAGGGACATGGCTCAGTGGAATAAATGCATCCCTGGCAAGCACAAGGGCCTCAGTTCAATCCCTGGTTCCACTAAAAAAAAAAAAAAAAAAACACTCATCCATCCTTGGTGTAGCTCATTTTCCTTATTTGTAAAAATGGGTGAAGGTTGGAGTGAGATAACATGTAATGGAGATAGCATGTAATTCACTTGTAGTGCTTGATAAAGAGTAAACATATAGTTAATAAGTTATGTAAGAGTAAGCCCAAACTTTCAGTAGGTACTGAGACAGGAAGAAGGAGGGAGGAAGAAAGGGAATGAGGGAATGGTGGAGGGAGAAAGGGAAGGAGAGAAAGAGAGAAAGAGACAGAGAGAGATTCAAAAAGAATGAGGAGAGTAACAAAATGACAAAAACACCTAGCTACATGGTATAGTTTTATTTTATTTTTCTAATTTTATTTTATTGAAGAACAAATAGCAATGAGACTGTCTCAAATCAAATTAGCATGACAGATCCAACCATCAATACATTGCACATTGTTTTCATAGTGGCTTTTTGTTGTACAAGGTGCATACATGATACTCTATCTACAAACATTATCAGAGCAGATGCCTCTAATCAATGAATTAAGAAAATGTAGCTGTATACCTATCTTGTTTTTAAAGCTGAAATATAGTACAGTTTCAATGATTAATACTTTTTACAGTGTTATCTTTTTGGTGGTTATCCATAGTACAAAAAGCAAACAGGACATACTGTCCAAACATCATTAGGGAAAATCCCTCTTCTCATAGAATTACACAAAAGTACTGCATATTTATCCTAACTGTACTGTTTACACAAACACAGAATGGTTCTTCCTTTGTATCCCCTTTTTTTGTTTAGTCCTGTCAAAGATGGGTATTCCATTGTCATTCAATTATTATAGGTGCTTGAATTCAATGAAACAAACTACACAGTCCAGCAGTCCACAATATAGTGGGTTATCCAAAGAAGTTGTTGACTAGAGCCATTACAGCTAGGCTTATTATTCTGGCCTTATTTTAGATACTTCATTTTTATACTTTTCTGCTGGATGGCTAAGACTGAGATAAAGCAAGGCCTATATAACAAAAAATGTAATTTTTGTATCTGAAGTGGTCCATCAAGTACCCTCAGGATTTATCTTGTAACCCTGTACCTCACTCTGTAGATCTTTTCTCAGATCCTCATCCATGTGGATGAGCCACGGCCATTGCTTGACCAGTTTGCTCTCTGAAAGCCCAAGAGAAAGTTTTCTCTCCATGTGACTCACCTTAGGCACACTATAGATCATTAATCACATTCCTTTGTGGCTCCATAATCTCCTTGATTAGACAATTCGGGGCTCAACTGAGTTTCATGATGTTACAGTATAGGTTCTCCTATGTCCTGAGTCTTCACTGACCTTGAAAGGATAGGACGAAAATGTTGGCTGACCTTGAAGCCCTTTCATTTCTCCAATTTTTGATCTGCAAACTTAGGTTGTTAACCATCCAGAAGAGAAACTTATTATTACCCTGCAACATACACAGTTCAGTTTACCATAACTATCTGACTAAATTCTTTTTAGTTGTTATACATTTCTATTTGTATTTCTTCTTTTGATTTCTTATACTAGGGAGATCACATGATATTTGCACATGTGTGTCTGGTTTATTTCACTTATGAGTATATGTTCAAGTGACATCCACTTCAATATAAATGCTTCAAGTTTATCATTCTTTATAGCTGAATAATACTCCATTGTATAGAAATACCACATCTTTTTCAACCATTCCTCATGTAATGGGCATCTTGGTTGTTTCCAAGATTTTGCTGTCACAAATTGTGCTTCTATAAACATAGGTACACATATATCACTATGACATGATATTTTCAGTTCCTACAGGAAAATCCCCAGTAGAGTAGTAGTTGGCTTGAATAGGATTTCCAGTCCTAGTTTTGTGAGGACTCTCTACACTGATCTCCACAATGGTTGCACCACTCTATATTCCCACCAGCAGTGTTCCCTTTTCCTCACATCCTCTCCAACATTTGTTGTTGGTTGATTTCTTTATGATATCAATTCTTTGTGGAGTGAGATGGTATCTCAGTATTGTTTTAACTTGCATTTCACAAATGGCTAACAATGTGGAGCACTTTTTTATGTATTTATTCACTTCTTTAGTTTCGTCCTCTGAGAGTGTGTGTTCATCTCAGATGCCCATTTATGGATTGGGTCTTTAAATCTGAGGGCCTTAATTATCATAGTTCTTTATACATTCTAGAGAGCAGATCTTAGTCTGAGTGCTTATTAGTTAGGTTTTTTTTTTTTTTTTCAAAATTTGTGGGCTGTCTTTCCACTTTGTTGACAATTTCTTTTGATGTGAAGAAATTCCTCAATAAGAGTTGATCCCAGTTGTTCTTTCCAGTGTTTCCTGTGTGAATACATGTTTGTTCAAGAACTTTTTGCCTACAGCTACATCTTCAAGAGTTCCTTCTATTTTCTCTTCCAGGAGATTGAGTGTTTCTGTTTTAATGTTTAGATCTTTAATCCATTTTGACTTTATCTTAGTGCATAGTGATAGACCTGGGTCAAGTTTTAGTTTTCAACATGTAGAAAGTCAGGTTTTCCAGCACCATTTGTTAAAGAGGCTATCTTTCTTCCAGTAAGCATGTTTGGCCCCTTTGTCAAAGATCAGGTGGCTGAGTGTGTTCCCAGAGGCCTCTGTGTCTTCTAATGTATTCCATTGATCCTCAGGTCTATTTTGTTGCCAATATTATGTTGATTTTATCACAGTGGTGTTGTAGTATAATTTCAAGTCAGGAACTGTGATGCCTCCTGCCTTGTCTTTGTAGACCAGGACTTCCTTTGCTATTCTAGGTCTTTTCTGGTTCTAGATAAATTCTCAGAATGATTTCTCTGTGTCTGGGAGGTATGTTGGTGGCAGTTTGATACAGATTGCATTAAATCTGTACAGCAATTTTGGGAGTATGGCCATCTTCACGATATTGGTTCTTCCTATCCAGGAGCATGGAATATCTTTCCATTTTCTGAAATCCTCTACAATCTCTTTTTCAGAGTACTGTAATTTTCCATGAACAGTTCTTTGATTTCCTTGGTTAAGTGAATTCCAAGGTATTTCATTTTCCACGGTGCTGTTGTAAAAGGTATTGTTTCTCTCATTTCCCATTCAGTGTATTTGTTATCTCTGTAGAGGAATGCCATTGACTTTTGAATATTGACTTTGTATCCTGCTATGCTACTGGATTTGTGTATCAATTTTAGTAGCTTCTTGGTAGAGTTTTTGGGTCTTCCAAATAAAGTATCATGTCATCTGAAAATAGTGATAATTTAACTTCTTCTTTACCTATTCTTATTCCTTTTATTTCTCCATCTTGTCTAATGGCTGTAGCTAATAATTCCAAAACTATATTGAATAGGATGGGTGATAGAGGACATCCTTGTCTTGTATATGATCTAAGAGTAAAAGATTTCAGTTTTTCCCTGTTGAGAATTATATTAGCTGTTGGCTTGTCATAGATGGCTTTTATCAAATTGAGGTAGAGGCCTTCTATTCCAATTTTCTGTAGGACTTTGAACATGAATGAGTGTTGGACTTTTTCAAAAGCTTTTTCTGCATCATTTGAGATGATCATGTGGTTTTTAGATTTCAATCTATTAATATAGTGTATTACATTTATAGATTTTTGAATATTGAACCATCCTTGCATCCCTGTGATGAATCTTACCTGGTCCATTTGTTAGAAGCTCTGGTTCATTTCTGCTACTTCTTTGATGATTTTTTGTCTAAAAAAAGTGGCGTTAAGGTCTCCTGTTAAGATTGTGTTAAGGTCTCCTGTTAAGATTGTGGTCTTTAATATTAGATTTTTCATGTCCATTAAAATTTGTCTTATATAGTTGGGTGCTCCTGTGTTTAGTGCATAGATTTTTATGAGCGTTACTTCTTCCTCTTGAATTTTTCCCCTGACCAATATATAGTGGTCTTTATTTCATTTGATCCTTCTTGGTTTGAAGTTGAGACTGTCTGAGAACAGAATTGCTACCCCTGATTTTTTTTTTTATGTGCTGGGGCATGTAGTATTTTTTTCCATCCTTTGACTGTAAGCCTATGAATGTCCTTTTGAGTTAAGTGTGTTTCTTGTATACAGCATATTGTTGGGTTTTGTTTCCTAATCCACTGTGCCAGTCTATTTCTCTTAATTGGTGAATTGAGTCCATATACATTGATAGTTAGAACTGAAATGTGTTGACTTATGATAGTCATGTTATTTACCTCCCGTTGTTTACTCCTTTTTGTCCTGTGTTTAATTTGTTTGCCCTATTTAGTGGGTTCATTCTGTTCTCATTTGTGGAGTTCTGGTCATTGTGGTCCATCTCTAGCACATCTTTCAGTAGCCTGTGTAGGGATGGCTTCAGTAGCCTGTGTAGGGATGGCTTTGTCATCATAAAATTCTTTAGTTGTTCTTTGTCATGGAAGTATTTTACTTCTCCATCAAACTTGAAAGAGAATTTCAAGTTTTTCAATGCAGGGTATAATAGTCTGGGCTGGAATTTATTTTCATACAGGACCTGAAGAACTCTGCTCCGTGCTCTCCTTGCCTTCATGGTTTTTGAAGAGAAGTAGACCCTTATTATGATGGGTTTTCCTTCGAATGTGATCTGCTTCTTTTCTCTAGAAGCTTTCAGTATATTATTCTTGTGTTGGATTCCTGGGATCTTGACTATTGTATGTTTTGGTGTATTTTTAGTTTGGTTGAAGTTATTTGGCATTCTGTATGCCTTGGTAACCTGAATGTTAGATTGTTTCCTCATATTGGGGAAGTTTTCTGCTATTACTTCTGCCAATATTCTTTTTATATCATTTGTATTGACTCCTTCTTTCTCATTGATGCCTATTAATCTCACATTGTTCCTCTTGGCATCATCTTGAAGGTGATGGATTATTTTTTCCTGCATATTCGCTTTTTTTTAAAGATCCTTTCTCACCTTTTACCTAGCTGCACCATCCTTTTCAAGATCTTAGACTCTGTCTTTGCTTTCACTCAGTTTTGTAGACTTGTGTTGAGATTTTAAGTTCTTCTGTATCTCTTTGACTCTGTTTCATGCGATTTATTTCTTTCCTATATTGCTCATTCAAGGAATCTGTCACATTTCTAATCTCCTCTATTTTTTTTATCAATGTCTTCTTTAGAGGTAGCTACTAAGTCTTTTACTGCAGAGTTTTTTTCTAAATTGGGTTTCCTCCATATATTTCCATAATTGATTCTCTACTTGGGACGCTATCATTTCAAAGCTTTCTTTTTTTATTTCACAAATTATTTCTGCTCTGAGTTCCTCTTTACCTTTTTGCTGTTGTTTGTTTGCTTCCGATGCTGTTACTTCATACATTTCAGCTGGAATAGTGTTCTCTACACTTGTTCTGGGTGAGCATTGGGTTTCCCCCATTTGTTTCTGGATTTGATTCATTACTTCAGATGCTATGTATTCAAAAATTTCTTTTTTTATTTCAGGTGTTAATTCGGTTCTGAGTTCCTCTCTACCTTTTTGCTGTTGTTTCTTTGCTTCCGCCTGTGTTATTTTCATTCATTTCAGATGAGCTAGTGTCCTCTGCACTTATTATTGGTGGGCTTGAGGCCTGAGATTGCATTTTTCTCTTTTGTCCTTTTGTATGGCACTGACCTCTGATCTTTGCTATAGAGCTTTGTTGTAGTTACAACCTTAGCACGTAATGAGATTCGGGAGCCAACCTATTAAGTTTGATATTATCCAGTTGTGCCTGGCCAGAATCTAGCTGTTGTATTCAGTTCCTTTCTGCTGAAGCCCTTCTGGCACAACTGTGAGCCTGTGTTTCCCCTCTGTTGTGTCCATGGCCCAGGAAGCACCAGGGATCACAGAAGCTCTCCCACTCACTCACTGGACCAGCTCACGTGGATCAGGGATCTGAAGAGTCACAAAATTCTCACTCCCTGGGCTTGGGGGCAGTTGCTCCAGGGAGTTGCAGGGTGGGCTGGGCCAAGAGAGTCTCAGAACTTCTAGCTTGCACAGGTCTTGTGGGTGGGGGCTCCAGATGGTGTTCACCAGAGGCTCTGGGAGCCTGATAGTTCTTCCCACATGATACACTTTTAACAAAAGAAAAAAATGGATCTTACAAAGTTTTAATGCCAAAATAACATTATGTCAAAAAGTCGTTTGCATTATAGGGTCCAAAGTTAATACGGAGTTAAAGAAACTGTCAGGAACATAGATCTATATATTGATATCTTGTATTAACATGTACAACGTACAATTTAAAAATTAGTACTTAGATTTTTTATGCTTTTTTTACTACAGAACAAAAAGATGACTTTAAAAAAAATTTATTGAGAAACAAATAGCAATTAATAGGACATTTTAAAAACCATTTATTAAGACAGTTTCAGTAATTAACACATTGTATGTTGTTGTCTTCATAGTGCTTATTCACAGTACAAGATGCAGACACGATATCCTGTCCAAACAGTATTAGTACAAATTTTTCTATTCATTGATTTAAGAGAAAGTACCTGTATATCTATCCTAACTATTTTATACATACAGATACAAAATGCTCCTTCATTTGAATCCCCTTTTTGTGTTTAGTTTTGTCAGAGATGGGTTTTCCATTGCCATTTAAATATTGTAGGTGCATGAATTAAGCAAAATAATCCAATATAACCCAGTAGTCCATACTAGTAGTGAGTTATCCACAGGATTGGCATTGTCAGAAGTTGTTGACTTGACCCTTTTACAGCTCAGTGTATTAATAAGGCTTTACTTTTCATATCTCATGATTATACTTTTCCGCTGGATGGTTAAGACCAAGATAAAGCAAAACCTGTACAACAACAAATGTAGGGGCTGGGGAGATGGCCAGTGGAATAAGTGCTTCCCTGGCAAGCTCAAAGGTCTGAGTTCAATCCCTGGTTCTGCCAAAAACAAGAAAAAAAGAAATGTAACTTTTATATCTGACCATGTCAGTTAAATCACCTCAGGATTTATCCTGAGACCCTGTACTGCAGTTTGTAGATCTTTTGTCAGTGTCAGCCATGTGGATGAGTTACATCCATTGCTTAACCAATTTGCTCTCTGTGAAAGGCTGAATGTTTTCTCCCCAGGTGACTCTCCTTAGGCACACTCTACATTGTCAATCACTTTCCTCTATGGCCCCATAATCTTCTTGATCAGAAAATATGGGACATCACTAAGTTGCAGGATATTTCAGTACAGGCATTCTTGTGTCCTGAGTCTCCACTGACCTTGAAAGGCTAGGGCCAAAATGTTGGCTGAAAACGATGAGTTTTTAGAGGACAAAATAAAATGTTCAGTTCAGAGATTTGAAAGAAAGAAAGAAAGAAGAAAGAAATTCCACAAAAATATGTAGGGAATACTACCGAAGGTAATTGTTATTTGTTAATGTATTGACATATTAATGGCAGAGCTCTAACAATTCAAAAATGAGTTGGAACTGGAGTGGGATGACAGGAGACATACAGAAATGCACACCATTTGGAGACAGTCACTTGTGTCTCCTACACATAGAACAAAGAAGAGATTCACAAACATATCTCATGTCCCACTCCCCTTCCTACTCCTGCTTCTGTGATGTTCTTGTTCCCTGCCCCCACCACAGTCCAGGCATCAACACCAGGCCCTGCCCACTGAATGGGCCCCTCTGACCATTAGGCGAACAGTTAGAAAGCCATCAGGTGATTGCTTGTCACTAGAACCAACTTGGAGAAGTGTTTTTATTTTTTATCAGTGCGGTAAAAAGGGGATTTTCCTGAGGCACCAGATTTAGGGGAGGAATAGACGGAAGGTTTTAAGGTAGGCAATGCCTTTCTTACCTTTTTCAGATGAACTGCAGAGGTTGTGCTTCCTTTGAACCCATGTAGGCTGGACCATTAAGCAGGACGACATCAGCAACCAAATGCCAGGAGCATGCCATTATTCATCAGAGTAATGAGTAACTGTTTCCTCAACTGAAGGCTTATTTTTGTAATAGCTGCATTTATCATATAACACTGCTTAAGTCAGCCATGTATATAAAGAAATATATTATAAATGACAAATTATTAGCTTTGGTTTTCTGTGCTTTCACCAAAACCACTTATTATTTTACCTTAATACTGTTGTGTTCAAAAATATTTTTTAAATGACCTTCACACGACCCTTTAAAATATTACTTAGGAGTGTATGCACCTTGATAAAATGTTTCCTGTTTTCATTCCCCAAGGCCTGCATGACACAATTATTAGCTTTCCATACAGTTAAACAATAACTACCCAGCATGTGCCTGTAAGTGAGTGGAAAATAAATACACCTCGGAGCATTGTAACAGTTGAAAGTTTTTCCATACTTTATTCATCCAGAAGGGTCACAGAATTTTTAAAAATGTCTTTTGAATACTTTTTTTTTCCTTCCCCTAGTACTGAATCGATCCTTTCTACCTCTCAAAGGGAACCAGGCCACACTGCTCATCTTCAGACCTGTGCGATAGAAATTAGTGGCCAGGTACCGTACTAGCAGAAAGAGGAACGGCGATAACCAGAAGAAAGCCAAGTCCTTTCCACCCAGAACTTACAGGGAGTAAAAAGAACAAGCACCATAGGTGAGCAGGGAGTGTGGTCGTAAGTGACAAAGAGAAAAATAAGGCAGGGAGGGAACCAGAATGGTGACCGGTGGGGGTGGCATAGGGTACAGTTTAGGAGGGGTTGGTCCAGAAAGGGTTCTGAGGAAAATGACTGTTAAGGAGAGCAGTTGGGGAGGTGGAGGAAGCTATGGGATGGGAATGTGGCGAGGCCTGGGGGGCTCTGCTGGGGAAGGTGGTCCACAGCCCACCTCACTGGTATGAGAGGAAGGCATGGTAGGAGGTCTACATCTTCTGCTTCCCCAAGGGCTCTTCTACACCCTTCCCATTCTGTTCTCTACTCCCAGGAGGCTGAGCTGTAACTTTCTATCTTTTCTACCATCCTCTTTCAACCATCCAAATGTTCTCTCTGTTAGAGTAGTGGTAACCCCGGATGCCTGTGTTTTGCTGATGAATAGCTCTTCCAGAGGCCCCAAGCCCACCGTGTTGGACTCGGATTCCATGGAAATGCAGAGAGATTCCTTTGCCTCACTCAGGAGTGTTGGGCTTGGAGCCTGAGCCTCAGCCTCCGGTTACTTCTGTCTTGAAAAGATTGAAAATTAGAACTCTTAACTTTAAAAGTAACACCCTCTGATGACAGATAGCACCACACTGCTTCCTAGATTCATTTTATTTCTATTTTTTTCTTTACTCTAAAAAGAACTCAGAAGTATTTGATTTGGCTCCTACTCCCTAAATCGACTAAGTTTTTATTTCTAGTATTATTCAGCATTTATATTTTATTGTGTGAATGTCTCATCATTAAATACCATCCCTAAGCACCATTTTGCCTACTCCTCATCAAGATGTAGGAAACTCACTGTCTCGTGCACATTTAGAAATTGTGGAAGAATTATCTCTGGCATGAATTTATGTTTTAGCAACACCACTGGTTTCATTTTTACTTGCATACTAGTAGCTTCATGATAAATTACTTTTGGACATTTTACTTGAACTACAAATAGATACCATTGCTGTGTATCTTTCTGTGTTTTTATGTAGTTCAAATTGAACCTTGAGGGCTAGCTCAGAGTTTCAATAGGGAAATGAATGACTTGGTGATTTACCTTAGTGCAGAACTTGGGAAAAGGCATTTAGCTTTTCCAAAGGCTTACACAGTATTTCTTTCATACTACATCCAATCTTCTGAAAGGCATTTTCCAGAGTATTTGTCTTAAAAATCTTCTGAGTTCAACATTTTTACACAAATACTATCTTCCTGGCTTTCTTTCTTGTTTTTCCTTCACTTTTCCTTTTGTAGACTTAATAGGTTAATTTCCCCTGTCCCAGAATTTTCTATTTCAAGATACTGGGACAGGGCTGGACAAATAGCTCAGCGAATTAAAGGCGCCTGCAAGTAGGTGCAGGAGCCAGGGGTTTGATCCCCGGTCCTGCCATGCTGGCCCTGCCCCCAGGGCACATTGAGAGTGCACCTGAAGCCAGGTGTGGTGGTACGCCCCTGTAATCCCAGCTCTCTGGAGACTGTAAACAGGCATATCACTACGAGTCCAATGTAGAAGGGAGAACCTGAAAGCCCTTTAGACCCTTCCCTAAAACACACACACAAGGAAGATACTGGGACAAATCAAGACCCTCAGGAATAAAGAGCAAGGAGGCACTGTCATGTGCCAAGCAGACAGATAGCTGAGTAGCTGGATCCAATCTCTTCTAAAAAGATAAGTGCACTCAGCCTTCCACTTGTAATTTTGTGTAATTTCCTAGCAGGGAAGGTGCCATATTCTGACAGAGAGAACAGCATAGTGGATGTGGCAATGACCCAAGATTTCTGCCGTCTAAGGAAGAGAGGATCAGATGATGGAGTCCTAGGGGACCGCCTCTCAGGTTCGCCTTCAAACACAGAATGCACATTTCATTTCAAATATTAGGATCTGCAGTTAATATTTAAACATACATCCAAAGGGCTACCTGAAGCAGAAACACATCATCTATACATTTCAGAAATTTAAGGCTTGCGAATCTTGTAATCATTGAGTTACATATAACAAAATCACTTATAAGAAAAAAATTTTGCAGAATTTCTGCTTTTTTATGCCTTTGGTTAAACCATTCAGTCAATGTGTTTAACACGAATGCTTTATTTAAGAAGGCAGGAAAAACCATCCACTTTGTAAAATTGTTGTGCATTTTCTTTTATTAGTGGTAAAGCTTATAAAACCTCTAGGTGTTTGAAGTATGTATTAAATGATAATGAAGAGCAACCATTAAAAAGCAAGAAAAATAATCTTATAGATCACAAAGAGCTTCTTTTATATTGCTTTAGACTTTACATATGAATCATGTATGATTTTAGAAGTTGTATATTTTGATAAAAAAATCTTAAAGTTCATCAAATTCAAGAATATTAATAAGATATATTATTATACAGTCCAAGTTTGAGCACTCACCATCCTACAGGCAAGGTTCTGATAAGCTTCACACATGTAATCCTACTCCATCCTCTCAGCACCCTCATGATGTACATATTACCTTCATTGAGCAGCTAAGCCAACAGAAACACAACATGCCTAACCAATCTGCCTGAGGTCATAGAGCCACAGAAGAGTCTGTCCCAAGCCTGAAGAAACACTCGTAAAATTATCCCAGCCAGCTCTCCCCATGGAAAGTGTACACAGCTGTTGAGAGGCTGAGCTGAAGGTGCCAGAAGGTCTACCCAAATACATCACCTCCAACAGTTTACAGCGCTGCTGCCCGCAGCTCCCACCAACAAAGGAAGTGCTTTATGCTGAGGGACTGACACTAAAGAGCTGTGTTTTAAAACTATGATCTTAGGAGCATCGCCCATGAGTGGTAGTAAGGCAAAGTAGACACATTTTTGAAAATTTGGATCATAAAAGGAGAGAGAAAAAAGACTACTCAAGGGAAAACATCACAGTACACCCTTTTCTTGGAAACAAAATTTGTCCAATTTGACCTTGTTTAGATACAAAAATTATCCATATCAATTTGTCACTTCCTATGAGATATATAAATACACTAAATAACCAAACCTTTACCATGGCAAGTGGAAAAGTTTAAATAACAAAAAGTTATCTATGCATAACTTGTATTTTCCTTGCACTTACTTTTGTGACAGATTTTTAAATATAAGTCCCACATGTGGGCCCTTATTAGTATGGAAAATTTCAAATATGTCTATGAGAATATGTGGCACGCTAAGATTGTCCAAATTCATCAGATACTCACAAATATACATCACTTCTCCAAAACTGCCAATTAGTATAAAACCAACTTTCCAGGGCTGGGGAGATAGCTCAGTGGAACAAGTGCTTGCCTGGCAAGTGCAAGATCCTGAGTTCAATCCCTGGACTACCACCACCACAAAAAATAAAAAAAAAAAAAAGAATTGCATAAGCTTAAAAAACTTTTTTAAAATAAAAATCATCTTTCCACTGGTGCATTTCTTACTATCATCTAAAATTAGTGGCTGCTGGAGGTAGACCTAAATAGCTAAGACACTATAACATACAAATGTTTGAATTATGCTCTTAATGGACATCTAGAGATGTAGTCCAGCATTTTAGAAAGCAAAATACGATACTGACAGTGATCAGGACTAGGATTACAGCCACATACCCCTGAATTGCCACCCCTGCCTTCTGTGTTCTCACTGTTTAGACTACAACAGATGCAACTATTTAGGACTGATGCTTTAAATAAAGACTTTAAGTAGAAACAACAAACCGAGATGGTATGTCAATAGATGAGCTCAGGACAGAGTTAGGCAACGAAAGTCAATTAATTAAAAATGCTTTCCAAAGTGAACAAACTGATCCCACTTTCTCAGTGAGCTCTGACAAGGTTCTTTTCAGGTCTTCAGACATTTTCCTTACTCTGTGTTTAACAACAAATGTGGGCCAATTGCTGTGAGTTAATTGAAAAGGATTGTTTTCTAGTTGCCAAGAAACGGGTGCTTTCTTACATTATGCAGGCCATTATGCACACTGATCAAGCTTCCTGATTTTTCTTTTAGGGTTTAAGAATATAGACTTAGCCGTCCCTGGAGGAGAAGCACACGAATGAAGAAGGCTTACAAAGGTGGTGTTCTGTTTTAATTTTCCAGGTAAGATCTGGATTTGACAGTTACCTTTTCCTTTGTACTTCATTTCTCCTAAATCGCTTTAGTGTTTTATGCTGAGTGAAAGAGTGGATCTAAAATAATAATTAGATTTGAGATGGTTGCAGGTAAAATCATACTGCAATAATTTTTTTTTTCAACTGAGGAGTCCAAGGGGGGGAGATAGAGAGGTAGAGATAATAGCGTCTGCGAAAGTGACTGTACAGTTTGTTGGTTCTTTGTTTCAGAACCATAAATAAATGTAAACCATGAGGTTGTGAACGTATTTAGTGTGGAAATTTTAATATTATGGCTATGGAAGCAAATTCCATTATTTCTGTTTGGAGGGAAGACTTCAGATCTTGTTTGACTGGTTCCACCCGTGAAATGGGATTTTTATTTTGCCAACTGCAAAAACAGTCATGGGTGTTATTATGTAAGCGTATGATCTCTCCCAACTCCGGTATGGCTTTCCTTATCTTCTTCTTTCTTTTGGCTATTTTTGGATGGTTTTATCAAGACAAAATCAGGGGCAACATACTTCATGAATCTTAATAATGGGTATGATAGAAAGTTTTAAAAAGATCATCCGTCATCCTAAGAGCAGTGGTTGGTTCCACCGAACCAGCAGTGTGTGGCTCAGCTGTAAGCTCCGGAACACCCAAATGAAAAGCCCACGCTGCTTTTTAATAGGGAGGGCCTTGAGAAGGGTGGGACAGTTATCTGCTGTGTAGTATTATCTTCCTAGTGTTCAGCAGTCCGTGCTCTCACAGGTCTAAGGTAAACTAACGCCGCTGTGAATCACTCCCATCACCCAAGCCACCTGCTTTGAAATCAGGTGTTGCCAGCTCTGCAGATGAATCTAGTTGAATCCTGTTAACCATAGATCTTTCTTTCAAAGTCCTCCTTTTCTCCCCTCTTGCTTGTTTCTGAGTTTCTTCAGAAACATATTTCCTTTAGGGGGAAGATTACCAACGTGGATGCAAGTCAGGTCAAATATTCGTTGTCTAATTAGGTAAGTTTCAATGTGTTCAGAGTTTGGAAGCCACCTAGGTATAAATATGCCCCAAGTAATGTGAACCTTCCTTGATAGGGACAAGAAATTATTTCAGCATGTTTTTACCTGACAGTGTGATTTGTGTTTTCCACAAATGAACCAAAGCTTTGGTAAGGAAACTATTACTTGGGACAGTATTGATGAAATGATGGTTGGATATGAACATGCAATATATGACATTCTAACTCATGAAGCTGGAATCTCCATGATTTAATTATAAACTTTCAGTTAACCAAAACAATAATTTCATCAGCACTCACAGATTTATCACACTGTGCTTTTTTTTATTTAATAGCAAGATTGGAGCAACTCCTTTAGAGAAATGCATAATTAGTGATTAAATAATCACTTTTTAATTTACTGTGGTTGTGCTTTTTTCAGGTAAGATATAATCAAACAGTTCTATTCTAGTGTGCATTTATTTCTTTACTTTGTTAAAAAGTAATCTTTGCTCTAAAAATATACTTTTGATACTCATGGTATTGTAGTCCTTAAAATATCCATGCTGATAATTCTTTTTCCTTAGTCATTTCTTTACAGTTATTAGAGAAAGGCCCAGGGATACAGCTGAGTGTTACAAGTGCCTGCCTGTCAAGTGCAATGTCCTGAGTTCGATTCCTAGTCCAAAAATCTAAAAAAAAACAAACCACCTTTAATTGTTAGAGAAAGGTGATGTGATTGTATGGGATGGGTACAGTGGAGCAAAAGTCAGACTTAGGCAATATTTTATTTTATTTTTAAGCAATATTTTATAGGCAGGTTTCCATGTAGCATGCACTATTTCTTCCTTCACTGCATAACAGAAAGAATATAACAGTTTGAAAGTAACTGTAGAAGAAATAGTTAATAGTGCAACAAGCATCTGGATTTCTTTTCTGATTGTTATTTTCATATCAACTTGCTTCTCCATGGATTAAGAATTTTGCCCAACTGCCAAAGTCCATCAAGGTTAGACTGGAAATAAGTCTACAAATTTTTTGTTCAACCTTAATTGAGATTGGGTTCCATTGATAGTTTGCGGATCAAAATGACAAAATACCCATATGTTTTAAGAAGTACTCAGTGCTCAGTTATCAAGTGGCTCTGAAACTGCACTTTAAGGATCCTTAGAGATTGCCAAAGCATAAAGACAGTGGGTATGTGAAAATGGGGAAAACAGCTAATGCTGTTGGAGAAATCTTATGATCAACTAGCCCATAGTTTTGAGTTTGTCTACAAGAACACAGGTAAGCTACGAGGCCTGACAAACCCTTCATAGAAAAACATACTATACTTATTCTATTCTACCTTGTAAGAAGGTAGATTATTTTGACATAAAGAACAGACATTTTTTCATGTGCAAGGCCCTGTGTATTTAAGGTATTTAGTAGCCTCCCTGGCCTCTGTTCACCAAATGTCAGGGTCACCCCATCCCTCTGCTGTAGAAATTAAAAATTACATTCAGACCTGTGAGGTTATTTTTATATATTACCTTTAGTGAACTCAAGGTGGTTTTTAACAATGTTAATTCTTTTACTGCAGGTAATCATTGTTTCTTTAATTATTCTTAAATTACTTCAGAGATCCTTACTACATAGCTTATTGATTTTTTAATTAATAAGCACTTATATTTTTCTGTCTTTGGAAAATAAGGACATTTGCCTTTTGATAGATCTCTTCTATAATATTTCAAAGTTTTCTACAAACATATTTTAGCTTATAACTGGTAATTTCCCAATAATCTATTGGTATAAAGTTTCTCTAACTTTAGAAATTCAGAATAGCAGGTAAGCAATACAGTGTTTTCTTATCCTCTGCTTGCCTAAAAGTGTTCTCTTTATAATATTAGATTATTCACCTGACTGTACAAGGTGACACAATTTATTTTAGTAGGTTTCTTCATACATAATGAATTCCAACTTTTGTTTCACTCTGATGAGGGATGAAGGACATTTCTTTAATTTTTTGT